>JANVCF010237926.1:0-16062 GCA_025388745.1 Hydrozoanthus gracilis
CCCCCCCCCCCCCCCCCCCCCCCCCCCCCCCCCCCCCCCCCCCCCCCCCCCCCCCCCCCCCCCCCTGCTCCCATAGGAAAATGTGGCAAACTACACTAGCTGAAATTCCAATTTTGTTTAATTTTGGGATATTTTGAAAAAGTATTTTATAGGTAAAGTTTTATATTAGTTTCTAGAACAATCATGAAATAGATTAACTAGATATTGAATACGGTAATTTAGAAAACATGGGAAAACAGGTTGAGTTTGACTACCATACGGGTGAGTGGGTGGTGAGGCTCGAAATCTTGTGACACCCGCTCAGTGCGGGTGAGTTGACAGCTATGTCGGCTCAATGTTTTAAAAGCATGAAAGCCAGAACACTTACATAATAAACAAATGTATCTAAATAAAAAGCCTCCACAAAAATTTCTGTCTCAATAAAATCTTACAGAATGTGAAGGTTATATAATTTTATATGTAAACATTGTTGATAAAGTTAATTGACATAAACCTTGAATTCATTTTTAAAGAGCTACTTAAAAAGAGAGTGCTTTGAAAAACAAAGAAGGAATGATGCATGGCAAAATCGATTCTGATGTACAATTAATTTGATTTGTGTTCTGATGGTTTTCACAATAGCAGAGAAGTGATATGCCAATCTCAAGATGTACTATCATTAATAACTGTTTCCAAAAATATATTAAGTTTCTTATATAATGCAGATCAAATGGTTGATAAGTTCACAAGAAAAGCCTAGGAAATTTGAATCATTGATTAACTTTGAACTTCATAGTTGATCGAGTTTGTGAGTGCTAAACATTAAAAACACTGTATTATATTAAAAACTTAATATATTTTTTGAAAGTACAAATAGTTATTCATGATAGTACATCTCGAGATTGGTATATTACTTCTATGCTTTTGTGCAACTTTTCGACTTGTAAATTCACGTTTAAACGTGGAAACCCCAACAAAATACATACCAAATTGAAGTTGGTGGAAAGCACTTCATTTTCCAGGTTTTTTTTGGCAAACCGCTGAACACAAGAAGCTGTGAAAGATGAACGTAAATTCGTTCCCAGTCCCCAGAGAATACCAAACGTTCGTTACAGCAGTACAACACAATTTTACTGAGCAGATTTGGGCGCGCGCGTGCCCGACGTGGACGCTCTTCACCTCCGTAATGATCACCACGACCACACAGCCTGCGTAGCAAGCTCTTGAGGGGACTGGGGCTTGGGTTCTCTTGGGCCCAAGCTCCAGTCCCCTCAAGAGCTTGCTACGCAGGCTATGACTGCATGACTTGTGCAAGTACGAGTCAACTACTTATAATCGATTTCCGGTTCGCCTCTGTGGTACACGGACGGCTGGGCCTAGTTGTTCAAAAGACGATTATCCCTAATCCAGGGTTAGGCGAAGCTACCTACCTGCACATCCAAACAGTTCGAGTTTCAAACACGCATGCTCAATGGTTGAAGAAAAGTGAGAAACTCCGTCGACACTTCGTGGATGAACGCGAATGGCATCAGCTATGACATTATCTAAGAATTTTTTTTTAACCCCAAAAAACGTCTTCACTCCGTCAAGAATCTGTAGAAAACAAAACGTGAAGGATTTTAATAGCAGCTCAGCCTCCTGCTACTTTTATCTTTTTTCAGCATTGACCGGCATAGCAAAAGCTACCTACTCACATTTTTTACGTAAAAAATAATGAATCTATCAAGAATCTGTGGCCAGCCCAAAATTAAGGCGCATCAGTATTAGTAGAGTTGCAAAATATGGTAAACATTTCCCAAAAATGGATGCAGATATGGTGTTTTTGAAACTTGATCTCCTACCTTTATAACCCTTTTTATCACAGGGAAATGTGTGGGAAAACATGGAGACGAGGCTAGAGGGGCATCGATGCCCGCCCACCTCGTTTTTGTTGCAAAATTATCCAGTTTCAAACCCTCATATCTCAGTTTTACTATTTTTAATGTGTTGAGTTTGATTCTGGACTCGTTCTCCGATAAACGGAATATATTCTATGCCTGAATATGAATATATTCTATTCTATAGTGGTCGGTTTGGGTTACTAATTCCGCTGTTCGTTTTCATTAGCATGAGCATTAGCACTCAGTATAGGTGTTAACAGTAACATTGGTAAAATCGTCACGTACGGACTATAACACTAAGGTAGCCTTGTTAGTCACCACTGTTACCATGTTAGCGTTACCACTAGCAACATGTTAATCATAAATAGTTGTGTTAAAAAACATTATAAAACAAAAGGCAAAAACAAGAATCTGTTTAGCCTCGCTGCTTTTTTACCAGAAGAAGAGGCCTTAATTTACGAAAAGGGTTGCTTGATTACCTTCTTCTTTCCATTTTCCTTGTACCATTTCCACGTTCCTTTGATTCGGAAACTAAGCGTATACTTTGTTACCCACATCAGGGTTGCTATCCCGCCTCCCTCGACCGCTATTGCCCGTATCAAGTGTTCTTGGCCCAGTATTACTTGTATGTAGGAGAAGCGGCGAGCAGCTGAACACCAAGTTTTTAAGTGACCCCTTCTTGCGTTACACGCCTTGAAATTGTCATTATTGTCACGCACAGAAGGCGACGTTATCTGCGAATCACTTATTCTCCCGTTTTTCATCCCGAGATCTCCCGCACAGGGACCTTTAAGGGTACAAAAAGTGAAGAGTTATTATGGTTTCCATGAATAGGATATTTAATGAAAATGATTGTGCTATCCCTGATGATCGAGGCGCAGTCGTAGCAATCGTAGTCGTCGTATCAGTCGCAGTCGCCGAAGTTGTATTCCAATTCATAGTTGTCGAAATCAAAGTCGAAATCGTAGTTGTCCTCGCAGCCGAAGTAACCGTACTCGTAATAGTACTCCAAGCGTAGTCGCATTGTAATTGAAGTTGTAGTTATAGTCTTAGTCGTAAAGTAAATTGCATTGGACTAACTCTTTTTGCCCTGTGTTTACGAAAAACAGCACTGCTCTCAACCAATCAGAACCCAGAAATTTGGTTGTGTATATATTACTTCTGAAACACTATAGGCGTTTTCAAAACAAGAGTTTGATATGAAGCTACAAGTATGATTGCACAAAACCATGTTCAATTACAAACTTATTACGTCCGATTTTAAAATCGCAGCTAAGTTTCAGTGGAACTGGAAACAGTTTGAAATTCAGGAAACATGTGACCAAAACACGCCAGAGCGTGAACATGAAACGCCATCAAGAAGTTGTAATCATTGAAGTTTTCTTCAAATATTGAAAACATCCTGTCTAAACGGTTAGCAATTTAATCCTTATCATCGGACTGTATCCCCATTTATCTCCACTTCTTTAGCCGTTCGGGTTTATAACTGTTTTAAGCTAATTGACCCGAGAGATTGCTAATTGGGCGTACTGACGCATCCATGTATCTATTGAATGGATCGATTGAGTTAATAACACTGTTGTGAGAGTGGAAACAATCATTGATACAAAGAAATATTCCGTGATCAGTGTTTGGAATGAAACTCTTGAACTGACGATGCAGTATGCTGTTTAGCTTATGAAACTAATTAACCAAAATCATTGCAAAAAAATTGTCCTAACGGATTCCATTGTTTGGATGTTTACATTTTAGAGATGGCGGGTTTGCACCATGCATTGAAAATGTTAATCTTCTATTCACTTGATCTTGAGGCGTTTGCAGAGTGATATGTAATAAAAGCAATTTGGCTCCTCAAAGGCACCGTTAAAATACGAAACCGGAAACTTCTCCATTATCTTATCTTATATTTTCTTTTGTTGTTGTTGTTGTTGTTTATGGGTTTCACGTGTTTGGACGCAGGATCGGACGGATTTCAAAGAATGATTGAGGAAATGTTGAGAAATTCAGCCTCAAAATTGACTGAATACTTCAGTAAAATCGACAAAATTGTCAGGAAACTTGATTATATAATAATAATTGTTCCTCGACGAGCAGGTCTTGATAATCAATATTTTTAAACTGTAATTAGTGAAACTCATCCTTTCTTAGTTGGAGAACTTAGAAACTGCGCGACAACACTTACAAACAGTTTGACAAGAGCTGTGTTTCTAAGTTGTCTCTAATTCTTGCATTCGGATTAGCGAAATAAGCACAGTTCTGAAGTCTCGTTTGCTGTTATACTTTAGTGCTTGCTTGTTAATGGCTGAAAAAAAGTGCGAGTTGGAGTCCAAACTGGTGCAATTGAGGAATTAATGGCACTGCTCTGAGCCAAACAGACTTCGCACATTTACCAGGATTTTGAAAAGACGAAATTAATTAGGATAATAACAATGACGATAAAAAAGTTATATTTCGTTGTGAAAAACTAACTGCCGCATTAGTGGATTAACAGTTCTAATAAGTTTTTTGTCCTTAACATACTGTATTGTAATTAGAGAATTCATGAAATAACAGTTGCATTCCTTTCAACTCGCCATTTTGTATACAGTCGAACCTCTCCAGATTGACACTCAGTAAAAGATCGACACCTCTATAAAATGGAGATAAAACGTCGGTACCTGCCGTCTTTTTTCTCAATTTTTTGTTGTATTTAAAGTGTCTTTAAAATGGAAAACTCTCCAAGACGAACAGTTACGTCCTTTCACGAAAGTGTCCGTGTTAGAGAGGTTTGACAATATTTGAAAAAAATAACATGCTGAGAAAAATACACCTTGTTTTGCTTTGTATATAAAAAAAAAACTTCCTTACGTTCACATCTTGGGGGGTCTTTGTTCCACTTGGCGTTATTGCCGCACGTGAGCGTGTCATCCCCCACCATATTGTAACCATGGAAACACCAGTAGGTTACGGTTTGTCCTCTGCGAAGACCATCTACCCGCTTGGCGCCATGTCTGATGTCAGCTGGCCGACTACAAACAATTTCTATAGATGAAAAAAAGTATTGGTTAAGTCGAAACAGTTACCATTTACTTATTTTGATAAGAAATTAATTAATGTCATAAACACTATAATATATAGTCACCTTATTTAAGCTAATTTTCGTGGAACTTTTATAGCTTCGTGATTTTTAATTACTACGCGAAGCTTATGCCACTTCTACATTTACTTAAACCAACAATTAACTAGCATATAGGTACAGAAGGTTATTGTGATAAATTTCTATATATTTTCTACTCAGTCAGAGTAGTATCTCTCCATCCAAGTCAAACATTTTATCTTCTTGTAGCACTTTTCTATTAACTTTCGAACGAATCCATTTAGGTATCCTATTAGTCCATCAAGACCCCTAGGAACACACGAGTACTGAGTACTGACACTCTGTGCTTCGTATCCATGAGTTCAGAACCCCCCTCCCCCTTTTTTTTGTAGAAACCTCAAATGTAATGCATGACCCTAAATGTAATAAGGGTTCTAAATTTAGTTAATTTTTGGTCCTAAATGTAATACAAGATTGGTCTTAAATGCAATAAAGGTCCTAACTGTAATACAGTTTTGTCCTAAATGTAATAACACTTAGGGCCTAACCATATAAGGCCTCAAATGTAACAACTGTCCCTAAATGTAATAAAGGGCAAAAGTAAAAAAGCGGATGTGCTCCTTAATGTACGATAGATAGCCACTAAATCTTATAAATTTTGCATCACAGAGCAGAAAGACGGTAAGCAGTTTATGTAGGCAAAATAATTAGTGTTTTCATTCCACACTTCTTAACCTGTGCTGATGTCTCTTTTGTATAACTAGTTCTTATCTTAAAAAATCCAGCGAAGTTGTGAGATTCTTATGAGATCCAATGTTCTATTTTAACGGTAAGGGCTGTTGATGCAAAGGGTTGGGCGGAAGACGGGAGGGGATTGGATAAGGGGTAGATTAGGTAAATACTTAAGCTCCCATCATTTACAATATTCTTGTAATAAACAACAACCTTGACTGCAACTTTATAAAAACAACAACAAAGACTTTACTTAGCACTTAAATAGTGGCTACAAGAGTTTTAATTTGTATTATGGGTACAGTAATTGCAAGTAAATAGCTCAAGCAGTCCCTAGTGTCTGACGTTTGTCATTAATTTTTACGCGTTATGTCGTTGGCTTATAAAACTTACTACTTATCTTTCAGCCATTAATATTGCATAATTTTGATTTATAATTTGCACTACTGTTACAAATTTTTGCACTGTTTAGCTGTACTGCTCTCCGCGGTCAGCACTGAGTAATTTTTTCATGTATTATATTACAGTATGTTAAAAAGAAGAACTAGTTACACAAATGAGACATCAGCACAGGTTTAGAAGTACACCTAAATGGAAAGAAAATGCAACTTATATCACCTACGTATATAGTTTGCACACACATTCTGCTCTGTGAAGCAAAAATGTTCCTTCCAAATATGTATGTTCTAGTGGCCAAACAAATAATTTATGTTGCATAAGAATGCTTACTTATACAGTTTAGCCCATAGCTTTGTTACAATAAGGGGCTGTTATTTCACTTGAGGCCTCGATGTTAGGCCCTATAAGTGTAATTACAGGACTACTGCATTCTTGAATTACATTTAGGACCTTAATTACATTTAGGAACCAATCAATTTTACATTTAGGACCAATTTTTGATTACATTTAGAACCTTTATTACATTTGTGGCTTCTACACCATTCCCCCTCTCAAAAGAAATTAACTAAAACTCGAAAAGTTGATGCCAGCGGAATATACCCGTTCAGATTTCGCAAAATAATATATAAAAATTAAAATACTTCTTTTTGATAAAGAAGTAATATCTCTGACGAATGTCACGTTTTGCTCCTGGATTGTTATGGAATTCCTGAATATTTTTTTTTCGTTTATTTACAACTGTACTTAAAAGGCCAGTAACAGGACACGAATATACTTACTGCATCTTGCTCGTTTACCATCCCACCTTCCTATCCCTCTACAAGTCCGTTTAGATGATCCAAAAAGCGTGTGAGGTTTATTACATCTGTATGTTATAGATGCATTGAAATTACGGCCGCCCGTTGCTCTTTGTCTACCTTTTTTGAATTTCTGGGGGTTAGGACAACGCAACACTAAAAAGCAAAACAAGAAAAATAAAGGCTCGTTTTGGAAATAATGCGGGTCTTGTTACGAGAAGTTTAGTGAGCAAGAAATATATATTGAAATTATGGAAATATAAAGTTTAGTTACTTGCAAGATAAATTTGCTTCAAGTAAGACCGTACTTTGTGGCAATTGCAAAGATCTTGCAATTTTTTATTTATTACTCAGTGATAGACCGCGAGCTGCAAGAAAATTAAAGAGATAACTCTCAAACCAATTGTGTTTGGTACTTTTGGTTCCATTAATGTCATGAGCTTTTTGAGAAGTATTTCATGGTCCACAGTGTCGGACGCCTTAGATAAAGTAAGAAAATTACTATCAAAACTCCGCCAATTTCATTCGCTTGATATATTTTTGATAAAGTCAACAATAACCAGAGAAGTGCCTCTTTGCTTACGAAATCAAAGTTGGTAAATGCACAGCAAATTTGCTTCTATAAGATAGAGAATTAGGTGAATGCCAATGATTTCTTCAGGCGTCAAAGACTGATAGTAAAGAGAGTGGTCATAAGTGAAACGATCGACAATAAGCACTGGCGTCTTTCAATGTTTCTTTACCTTTTGGGACGCAACTGTATCCACAGTTTCCATCGCAGATGCAAGATTTCTTTTTGTCGTTGCAGCCAGCCGTTGGATCACAAGAATCTTCGCAAAACCTGGCTGGATTTTTCCTTGTCCTTGGGCAAGCTGTTGGTAAGATAAATGTTTAGCAACATTCAAGTTTTTTCCCATCTTTGTAGCAATAGTTTATTTGTTACATACCTGGTGAGCTTTTACACAGAACAAAGCAAATCAAAACAATCAGCATTGACAAAATCAACTTCATCTTGAATAATGCTGCTCGGCAGAACACTTGAATCTGAACGTTCGAGCGGGAAGGAAACACGCATTGAAAATTTGCAATTTTTTTCGAATTCCTGATAAGTGAGTTATGAGACGACAATATCCCCTATAAGGATCGAGTTATCTTAATGCTGAGAAAGTGTTTATCTCTCAGTACAACTGTCGGTCGTGCTGAGGCGGTGTAATTTGTTTATCATCACCACGTTCCTGTTTCGGGGTCAAAAATTCGCTTCGCCTGTCCTATCTGTGTCACGTATTAACTGAAGTAATAAATTTGTTGACAACTACATTCTATATCTTTAACCTCCTTAAGTGCCTTTTTTAACTTCTTCAAGTGTCATTTTTGAGCCCATATTAATTTGTCACGTTTTAACTCAAAATTGTTCGTTTTGAGTTGCGTTCGACCTTTTTCTTATCTTTTTCTGCAATTGGGAATCGTGCTTTGCGGTTCGAAAGTGGTTTCTCACCGCGAGTGGCTATGATGTAGTAAACTGTGAAAACTGAAAGCAATGGCGGACAAGGTAAAAAAAGGGTGGAAGTTATTGCGAAGCTGGGGTGCCTGATGATGTTAGTCGCAAAAACAATTAATTAATGCATGCACACCGGGTGTATCAATGCACTGTTTCCTCAAAAATGCAGTTTACTACATCATTTCGTCCCCGGTCTTCCTATTTTAAGGGAACCACTTTTGTTTTTTCAGAGATAAAAAAAATCTATTTCAAGCAATTTTTGCAGTTTTTTCTTTCTAATCCCTTTTTTTGGCTATGATATTCAGCTGAAAAGTTTGAATAAAATGTTGTTTCTTAGGCACTTTACACACGAGACGAAATGTGGGCCTTCTTTTTAACAGCTTGACATACTTCCAGGCAATGTGTTGGTGATATAGCGTTACCTTTTATAAAAATCAAATGAAAAAATCGCTGTCTAAATTATATTTTACAAAAGCGGAAACATAATCCTAAATATTAGAACAATTAAAAAATTCACTTGTAAATAGTTTCATTTTATAAGGATTTAAATTACACTAATTTCTTGCCCGTTATACTAAACTGTTCGCGAATCGCTGTAGCCACATTTCGCTTCATTTACATCGGTTTTCCGCAAGCCCACACACACCAATCAATATCTGAATTACAGTAGTAACCATCCACTAGAACACAAACGAGGTGTGGCTAAATCTCTCATACACAGAGCTGAAGCGGTTGTAAGCAATGAGGAAGACATAGCCCGCGAGAAGTCCAACATCACGTCAGCCCTTGCTATCAATGGCTACCCTGGGTGGTTTCTCAAGGATTTGGACTCTATGGCTACTCCCGACGCCAACCGAGAAGACACCCAACCCACTCGGGGATCGTCTACCTTTACAGAAAACCCGCGCAACTACACACGTGCGAGGCGCGAACCCCCAGTGGTACTGCCATACATCAAAGAGCTGTCTGAACAATTACGCATATTGTATAACTCCTACGGGATTACTGTGTATTCTAAAGCTCACAATACCCTCCGACAACTTCCAGTAAAACCCAAGGAGTCAGGGGGGAGTCAGGTCAATCCCTGAAGGCGCGAGTGGATCAACATCGCTGGCCTAATTCGACAGGATCGGTTGTTTCAAAACATGTCAACCAGTTGTGAACCCAAACACCAAGTTAACGTCGAGTCCACCACAGTCCTGGCCACAGAGGAGAGATGGTTTCAGAGAGGTGTGAAAGAGGCGATTTATATTCGTGCCCTAAGACCCTCCCTTAACAGAGACGATGGCAGATATGATCTCCCAGCGGTCTGGAAAAACACCAAGGTCCAAGGTCCGCGGGCTGGGGCCCCTAGGGGCCCGCCCCCTCTACCTAATTAGCGTCTGGCTTGGTAACCTCGCTTCCATCAGAGGTTACCACTGAAGAAGGCTGTAGTTACAGTCGAAAGCTTTACCCTGTAAGTCTTTAATATCCAGAGATATAAATTTTAACCTCTAATGTCTTCATTTACAGTTTTGTGAACGAGGATGCCTAAAGACTTTATAAAGTGGGATGTATTTAAAGCGATATTATATAATCGACTAGGACATTTAAACTCTCAGTTTCTTCTCATTTTACACCAGCTTTGGTAACATTTTGCTAAATGATTTTATGTCATTGTTTGAATCCAAATGGCACAGAAGACAATTTACTGTCACGACCTTACATGTTGCTCTGTCGGCTTAGTTTGTGAAGAACAAATTTTTCAAACGAAGAATCTAGTAACTGTTTTAGCAGAAGTTTCCCTGCAGCAAACCTTCTTTCGTCATGCAACTTTTCGGGCATGTTTAAAGCACACGTGTGAGAAACGCCAACTCTACCAACGCAATATTCATACGTCATGCACTGCTTACTGCTAGACGCAAGCAGCAACCAGCAATCGTACCGCCCGCTTCTCTCCTATTCTCAACCCTGCAAGGTAGTAAGAAATATGAAAACTCCTATTTAACATAAAACTTCTATTTTTCACGTCAACAATAATTTTTGAAAGAATACATTGATATTTTTGCTGTATACTTATTACACTCAAATCTCGTTTGCACGATACAACTCCTACTGACCTAAAAAGTATGCAATCTTACTAGCATATCCGTCACGTGATTGTCTTCTAAAAGCTTGTGTAGTCTAAGACACCGTAACATGCGTTCAAACACGACGTTCAAAGTGGTCCATTTATTGCCGATAAACCGTGCTGCTAAAAATAGATTCGTCACACTTGATAGGATGCGTACCAAAGTATACAATAACATTGACGGCGCAGTGGCCGAGCGGTTAGCGTTTTCGACTCGTAATCCTAGGGTCGCGAGTTCGAGCCCCGGTCAGACCACTGTGTTGTGTCCTTGAGCAAGACACTTTACCCAACTTTGTTCCAGTCGACTCAGCTGTATGAATGAGCACCAGTTCTGCTGGGGACTAACTTGTGATAGATTAGTGACCTGTCCAGGGGAGTCAAAGACTCTTATCCGCTTAACACTATACGGAAACCGGAGATAAGCGCTGGTCTAAGGATATATCTTTTATACCACATTATGAATTTGATTAAGTCGCGTATCAAAATACCTGTGGGCCAGTAGCTACTTTAGTAATGTAGAGAAAAGTTCTCATATAAATTTTAGTGTAGGCGATTATTTTTTGTTTTATTACACTTTTATCATGACAGGCATTGCAAGTTAACAACCAATTTTTTTGTAATCAAGCTTAGCGGCCTGAAAAAAGTAAAAAACAAATGTCATTGGTTGTTTATACACATGATGCCCGAGTTCTTTTAAGCAGCCCCCCTCTCCCCTTCGCTCCTCCCTCCTTCCGCCAAAGCCATACCCAACGGCATTGATTTGATGTTTTCACAGTGTTCAGCAACAGCGATTAAAATAACAGGCTTTTTTATTTTATATGTTACATATATTGTTTTGTGATCCACGTAAAATCCGGAAACACCAATCGATAAAACCTTTATAATTCAAGCCGTCATCTTTCACCTAAAAGGTGGTGTGATACTAAGAAACACACCCTACACTGCGAGACGTTTTCCGATATACTCCCCTCAATGTTTTGTAACCATAAGTTCATAAGCGGTCATACAAAATGTAGTTACCGAGATCACACGGTACTACTCGTTTCACAAAAGAAACGAAAATGGCCCTAATTGTATATTTAATACAGTGGGAACCCCTTAATAGGGTCAACTACGGGCCAGAAAAAAAAATGGTCGTTACAACGGGGTGACAGGATTTTTTATTAGAAAAGTATGGCCATTCAACCGGCGGACCAAACGAAAAGTGGCCGTTACAACGAGATGGTCGTATTTAACGAGTTGGCCGTAAGGCGGGGTTCCACGGTAATTAAGGAAACACGGTTTGGCTATAGTTTTTTTCTTTATAATAAAAAGCCCTAACGCAAAAAATGCGCCTCTAGCGTTGGCTAGTAACAACGTTAAAGATACAAACAAGAAAAGTACAGCTTTCGTCGTTCGTTGTGAGTGTTTTTCTTTATAGTTTTCTTTATCCAGTCAATGTAGGCAGCTGTCATTAAGTATTAGGCACTTGGTTTAGCTATTAAAGTTTTTTTGCACTAAAAACCCCACCCAAACTCGAAGTAGCTTCTGGCCCTCTTGCTCGGCTAGCAGACAGCGTTAAGGACTAGTAAACTTACAGAAATAGCAGTACAGCGTTCACCATATTTCTAATGATGCACTATTCATCGCTATCCGGGCTGGGTTTTTTTTTTTATATAGTTTTGTTTATCCAGTCGATATAGGGAGCTATTCGAGTGTAGAACACATACTTGTTCTTTACCCCACAACCGTCTCCCCAACTGACGATCCCGACTTGAGTCCACCTGTAGTCGTCCAATTTCATTACATATCTCTCCCTCACAAAAGCTCCCCTGGAATCGGCGTGGCAAGTATCATTTCCACCTTCTTTTTCACCAGCACAAAACGTGAGTGTCATATTAGTAAACGAATCAGTACTCTTCTCGCAAACCTCGTTTTTCTGCACCGGTAGCGCGGTATGCAAAAGAACGTTCGTACGTTTGGCGTTTGGCTTCCGCTGGCCAACTCGTAATTTCTCTGTTACTCCCCAACCAGCCACGAACCCATGCGTCTCAGCTATTGCTAAATCTTCTTTTGAGTCTTTAGGAAGACAAATTGTTCGTACGTATTTATTAAGTTTGGCTTTTTTCCGAAGCTTTATTAGTGCTATGTCGTGTTTAAGTAAACGAGTATCAAAACCTTGATGGATAAACACTTCTTCTGCTGCTATCCGTTGCTCCGGCGTTTGTTTTTCTTTTCTGTTAAGACGATGGTCTCCTGCTTTAACATAGAAGCTGAAAAGATATAAAGGGGAAAAAGATAGAAATTAATTAGAAAATAAAGAATATCTTTCCTCCCGCGAGGGACTTAGTGTCAGTAGACAAAGTTAGCAAAGGCAACGCGAGAATAACATACCTTCTGACTTCTCGATAATTTAATGTTAACAATTTTTTAGCATTGTCGCAAGCTCAGCTGTTTTAATTAATCAATGACGCGCTAAACTTTTTTCTTATCAAAAAACATATTTCAATAGTTTGAACACTAATTTCTTTTTCCTGGTTGTTTTCTGTTGCTAGTTATTTGTATCAAACTGCCTACACTCAGTTATAGCTCCTATTCGGCTGAACGAAGATGAGCAGGATGAACAAAAAGTGGAACCCATTTAAATAGCTAGCGCTTTATTCTAATACGTTCGTGCATGCAGTTTTGCACGAATACAAAACTAGCTAAAATTAATTGCAAACTTAGTTATGAAAGTAAAGAGCTAAGCACCTCTTTCCTATAAACAAACTTGAGCTTTGGTACAGAGTCACAGTAAAAAGAGGTGACTTAAACGCTTAGTTTTCTAAAGTGTCAGCCAGTAGAACTAATTTTTTTTACACCGCCATATACACTGTCATCTCTTTTCTTACCTTATATCTAACTGTCGTAGACCATTTACGTAAAAGCAATGGGCGGCCGTGAGTACCCAATTTTCTGCAATAAGACTTCCACCACAATGAGGAAGCCGTTCCGAGCTATCTGCAGTTTCAAGATGTAAATCATTGTTCAAGGACTACACAATACCATCAGTTCATGATATAATCTATCTAGCCATCTGAGGATGACCATGAGATTAAGGCTCTCCATTTGAACAGTATTCTAATGCTCACGATTCTAGATCGCAGGTCCTTTCATCCCAAAGTCTAGAGAAAAATTGAGCTAAGAACAAGTGTCTAATGAAATGGAAGCTTCGAAGAATTACAATTGTTCGCCGAACAGAGACTCAGCTTGTATGAAGGCAAGGCTAAATAAATGTAGTTCTTATACGTTTATAACAATTGCAGCTTCATGTCCTAATGGCAAAAAAAAGGAACTTCGTCTTTTTACCCCTTGAACGTTCAAGGAGCGCAGCAAGACATATAGGGACACCGGGAATCAAAGCCGGCCTCCCCCACATTAACCTGGCGCAGACTGTTTAGCCCATTAATATTTTGATAATACACCAGTTTATTGTGCGGGAAGCCCGGATTCCATTCCAAGTGCTGGACTTTCACTCAAGGTCGGCTTACAAAACAACTGAGGACAAAGTGCTGCCTTTGGTTCAGTATCAGCAAAGGTTAGACCTCCACGTCTTTTCAGTAAAGGCGTTCAATTGTATGCCCTCGGAGACCAAAATTTGGGTTGTACTACCTGTTCGGTTCTCAGACTACCCAAAAGTAGGTAAGCTAAATAAATAAAGGGATAAAATCGCTTGTTCAAGAGTTGTTGGTTTTGAAGGATGCGATGAGTGATAATAAAGAGAGTAATTGTCATGGTTGAGGAAACAGCGATTGCATGTGCAAGATTCCATAAATATGAGTGAAAATGGAAGCGATGTTTAGTACGACAAGTCACCGAATATACTTCAGAATCTCGTAAAAGGAAAGGATTATAACTGCTGTTCCTGCCAACTGAGTACCAAAGTTATTTTCGACCTATCCCAACGAATGACAAAGTTAGAGTCAAACCTATTACACCGTAGCCCGTCTTACAACGAACTGTTAGAGAGGGTAAGAGTGCTCCAGAAAGAACGCGGCAGTTTGTTAACAGTATATAAACTACCAAAATGCATCCATGAAGGGAAAAAAATCCGAGTGTAGAAGACAACTGAAGTAATCTGACGAAAAAGAGCATCGAAAAACAAAATCAGTGACAATATACTGGTGAAAACAACAAGAAGAACTGGCCATAACCACTATCCAGTCCAAACCAGAAATCCCCAAAGGAGTCACATCATGGTTACTGGAGATTCTATGATTTTGTTGGTGTTTCTTGTTAGAGTCAACAAGATTCGTGATAGGTCAAAAATTATTGAAGATGGATTTTTTTTTAGTTTATAAATGTTGACAACTAACGAATAGTCAATAGAAGGAGGGCCAGTCAAATTCACGGATCACAATAGATCACAGTGAAATTCTACTAGTGTTTGTTAATAAGCTCATCAGGATGTCCGCTGACGACACAAGCATTTCATTATCTTCAAATTATCTTACTAATTTTCAGAAGGAGTTAGTAAAAGATCTTGCGCATAATTTTTTTGTTGTAGCTAACTGGCAACGAGCGAACAAGTTGACCCTTAATACTAAACAAGTGAACTTGTCGGTTCAAGACAAAGAATAGCATCAATGGGGGCGATTTTAATTTGACAATAAACAAATGGACGTGTCGCTGTCCAAAATTAAGATAACAAAATATCTTCGACTCCAAATCGGTGAACAACTCGAAAAGCTAAATCCTAACTTGAGCCTAATATAAGTGGCTTATAGGGCCAGCGCTTATCTCCGGTTTCTTGTAAAGTCTTTGACTCCCCCAGGGCAGGACAATAGTCTAACGCAGGTTAGCTCCCAGCAGAATAGCTGAGTCACTAGAACAAAGTCAGGTAAAGTGTCAAGTACGCAACACAGTGGTCTGACCTGACCTCAAGCTCCGGGAGTCGAACACACTAACTGTTCGGCTACTGCACAATCGTGGGAGGCACGTGTTGAAAGCGACTTAAAGAAAGTCGTGTCCTTTCTTGTAGTGATCGAAAAAATTGTACGTGCATCAGTGATTCCATCAACACACTTTTTATGAAATTAAATCTTCAGGACTTTTTCGACGGTATTCTCTACCCTTTTAACCCCGAAGTTCCCCCGGAGGTATAATAACTGAGGTGTTTGCGTTTCGACTTAAAGTATTGTCAAAAATCAGTTTGTTTTTGTTTAAGTTAAATTTTCATTTACATATACCTGTAATGAGATAAAGGCCAACGTGCCACGGCCAAGTTCCTCTTTTAACAACTTTACCCCCGACAATTCTCGGAACCCGGATTTTGGCATTGCTGACTCCGCATGGTTTGTAATCCACAGCTGTTAACACAAAGTTTAACGAATATTTTAATTTGAAGCCTTTAGGGGAAAAGATAAAGATAGAATGTTGTTCTACCCGTAGATGCTCTAATAAGCACCCCGTCGCTAATGAGCTCCCCTCTTTAATAAGCACCCCCGTCGCTAATGAGCCCCCTCTCTAATAAGCACCCCGTCGCTAATGAGCCCCCCTTTTTAATAAGCACCCCCGTTGCTAATAAGCCCCCTCTCTAATAAGCACCCCGTCGCTAATGAGCCCCTCTCCTT
>JANVCF010238037.1:0-12542 GCA_025388745.1 Hydrozoanthus gracilis
AATAGAGTAGAAGGGAGCTAGATCTTGCCTGATAGGTAATAATAGAGTAGAAGGGAGCTAGATCTTGCCTGATAGGTAATACTTGAGTAGAAGGGAGCTAGATCTTGCTTGATAGGTGTTAATTCGAAGCCAACTGCATCCAAGCTATTGATCATGAAGAGAAGTGCAATGAAAGAGAACACCAAGAGAGCATTCTTGACCTTGAAGTGGTCTGGATACAATGCTCGCTATAGGAAAGTATCTTCAAATCCGCACAGAAGCACTGGGAGAAACGACAACTACAAGATGAGACCGGAGGGGGAACACTGCACTGAGCCAAAAACTGGAAAAGGGAGGAGAGACTAAGAGGGAAGGAGAGGAAACTTTATTAAATGGTACAAAACTGGGGAAAACAGTCACAGGGAATTCCTGATCTTCTGTCCAGCAACCCCAGGGAGCAAATTGGCAACAGCGTGGAAAGAAGTGGCCGAGCAGGTTAACCGACACAGCAGGGGGCGAGTAAGACCAACAATCGTAGAACAAGGAGGAGCACCTTTGAAGCCTATGATCACCAAGAACTCTTTCACTGAGATAGCAACTTGCAGAAAAAGTGACTGCCCAGTGTGCGAGAGTGACAACAGAAGAAACCAGATATGTCAGAAAACAACCAAAGGAGGTGCAGGATACAAGATCACCTGCCTAGACTGCAGCTTGCAAAACAAAACATCTGTCTACCACGGTGAGACAAGCAGCACCCTGTATAGCAGACTCTCGGAACATGCCAAAGGCCTGCGCAACATCGCAGAAGACACCCTGCTATTTAGACACCAGCAAGCCTGCCATGAAGAACGTGGGGCAAAATTCATTAGAGATCCGCTAATGAGACAAATTGATGAAGGGACAAGAATAAACATGAGCCTCACAAACAACAAGGGCCCCATGAATTCTAGATCGGAATTCCACCAAGGCGCAGTACACAAGGTGCAAATGGTTAGGGGAATCAACAAATAAAAACTGACAAAACTAACATCCCACAAGCACAGAGACGAAGAGAGACATGAGGTACAGACAACAGGGCAAATTAGGGTCAACAGAAAAGGGCTCTCCAACCGAGCCGAAACTGTTCTGGAACAAAAACAAGCACCAGCAAGGACATCAACAAAGAGAAAAGAACTACATCAACATGTCGAACTATTATGAGCATTCCTGTTGATATGATAAACAAAACTATTCTGTCCATGGGCAAGCACATGATGATAATCATTAAACAAGATGGTGGTAGAATAAAATACTAAAGACTTGTACAGATTCAAGCAGCTGATACAAAATCAAAACAACAATCTTAAAACTTCTGTTTAGTGTCTGTCGCTTATTAAATGTATTATAATTATTTCTAGTAGAACAAAATTAATTTTAGTAAAAGTTACCACACAGTATTATTAATAATGTTAACATTTACCTACTCACAAGTTTAAATTACCTATATTGTCAAACACTAGTTGCTCAAATGAGGCTGTACTGCATCACTAATGAGGACTTTTGAGCCAATCATTTAGATAAACAAATTTGTACTTTTAGGATTTAAAAAAACCATTATCATAAACAATGGAGAAATGGAATCCTTTTTATCATGCACCGTCAGTGATCAACAGCTGGTCACTGCATGTCTGTATGAAATGTCGAAAAAAACTACAATATGGTCAAATTTGTGCTTAATATGTACTTCCCATAGATTTCATTTTTGTTTTTTATGATTATAAATAAAAAAGAGCTCTGCTATTGTTAACTTATAGACTATGAGCAGTTATTCCTGTTTTTCTCTTTAGCTCATCAAAACCTAGAACTAGGACTAGGACAAAAAGAAATGAAGAAGGGGGAAGGGGGAGGGAGAGTGAGTAAAATAGGGACTGCAGTTAAGCTATTGAAAAAATCTACTGCCCGCTTGCCTTGGTTCACCGGTCAATCAAATTTAAACTACCATTTAAACTACCCCATTAGCCAACCTAATTTTAAACCTGGAGCAGCTGTCATAAGTCTTTGTTGTAGAAAAGAAAACCTTTGCAGCACTTAGGAAAATGAGTGCCAAAAACAGTTTTGTCTCAACTAATAAACAATGTAGTTGTAAGAGACAGTTCAGCTGATAACTCCTGCTGCTTCTTCAAATGCAAGTTTTCAACATACAATGTTGAGTTCGGTGATATGGGAGGTAGATTATTGACAGAAAATCTGTTTGCAGAATCGAAATAAAAATTGTTTTCAAAACCTTCTGTCAGATCTTCCGCGGTTAAAGCTTTTGTTCTGGGGCATACTTATTAACTCCTGTTCCAAAACCTAAATAATAGTACTACAAATGTTATGAGAAAGACAAAAACATTTCAGAACTTGTTTGTACATGTGCTTACCAGTAATCCATAATGTAGGGTTAGGGTTATTAGTATTATCTAACCCCAACCCTGTTATTGTTAGAATGTTTGCATAAATCCTTGCATGCAGGAGGAATATATTGAAAACTTCAAAAACTGTTATAAATGTAAAAGTTGCCACATTCTTTGCCAGGGCCAAAACCAATGTCAAAGGCAAAAAGATCCATAATTTTAGGCAAAGATTTTTTACAGCACAGAGGACAGAGTTGATGAGCTAGTTTTACAAATTACAAAACACTTTTGCGAGAAGTGGGATAGGGTAGCTAGTACACTATTTAAGCACACAACTTTCAAGCCTGTCTATTAAACATATTGCTAAAGATTAAGCTTGAAAATTATACAAATTGTGAGAGAATGTGTTTCAAAAACACTGTACAGTGGAGGAGTTATCAAGAGTTATCTCTCTTATATTAAACAAGGTTGTTAGCATTGGAATTACTCCAGAAATACATTTTTGTCAAGTGCTTTTACTAAATTCCCAAACAAAAGATGATAAATATTTGCTGGCCAAGCATTCTGCAGTTGCTCCCCCAAGTACATTTGTGATGCAGTTTGACTTCTGATGTATTGAAATTTGGTCCACCACATGTGGTTTTGTTAGTCTTTCTCTGAAGCAAACACCTGATAGATCACATTTTTTCCTAATCCCATTGGTAGAACAGCAAATAAATAGAGTCTGCCCAAAAAAATTTCCATCATGCTTCTCTGTTCTAGCTTTGAAGCTTCAAAACAACATTTGATCGCCATAAAAAGTACTAGTCTTGGGTGTGACTCATTTATGCACCTGACAAATTTGTGCACTAGTCATTGGCTAAGCATCGCGTTTGGCACTAATTAAGATCGCTTAAACTTGCTATTGGCTAGCCAAAATTTGTGCTCTAGTCAGGCTAGTTTCTCATTGGCTGGAGACAATTTGTGAACTAGTTAGAATCTATAAATAGGGGGGCTTCTAATCCACATCCGAGAATTATTGAGAAACTATCATGAGGTCTGAGAATGGTACAGGCAGACAACCTATAATTTATGTGAAAAGGAGGCTTTCATAACAAAAATATTTGCTATTTAGCTCAGCAGAAGAAATAATTCATCATGAATGTTTGGAGCCTGCAGAGTGATCCTTATTTTGAATTCCCGCAATCAGTTGAGTTGAGAGTAACAGAAGAGCTCGTAGGTTTTGTTTGCACTGTGTTTTATTTGCGAAGGAATGTGGCTGGGTTGATATGTTGGCCTTTGGATGTTTTCACAGTCACTCAAACAGAAAATGCAGATTCGTCAGTTCCAGAATTTTTAAAATAATTTTTGTAGAACAATGAACTCATCGATCAACAACTAGACAACATATTGCGACAGCAGATTGCTAAGAATAGACAATTTCGCCCAGAGAGGCCAGCGTGATGACGATCGGGTAACGAAACTCTCCAAGGTAATTCTCAAGCATTGATAATCATATTATCATCGACAGTTTTGAATCGACAGTGGCAACCACTTGCTGTAGACACCTTGATGAAGCAACAAGAAACGCCACATTTATCATCTCCAAAACAATACAGAGTGAAACAATTTCAATGGATGGGAAATACATTACTAACAAACTGTCGCAAGATATCAGAGAAAGCAGACACAGTTGAAGTAAACAACTCGAGATTGGTTCCCTAGAAATTGTTTGCTCCTATTGTTAATTGCAAATTTAAAACATAGTAGTGTTTATAACCTTTTGTTATCAATCCTGTAGTAAATTCAAAAGGTTAATTATGCAAACAACAACTGGATTACATCTGTTGTTGTCAATCCTTTGTTGTTTTGAATAGCTGTCAAGTCACATGTACATAAAATTCGATTTATTACAACTGCTACTGAATCAGATGTTCAACTAGAGAATTAAAAACGATCATTTTGTCTTAGCTGGTACTTTTCAATTTGGAATTCAAAGCAAGACTTACTTTGTCTGCATAAAACACATTCTCCGGCTCTGCTGAACAGCAAGCTGTGTTTCAGTTCTATTGTTAGTTGTACAGCAGAGAGGTAAGTCTCAAGTAGTGATCTTGTTTTCCTTGTATTATGTTGACATGTATTCTGCTTATAGTTTTGATTATTACCAAATTTAAGTATTAATAAATGTTCTCAAAACTAACAAGTGTTCTTTCATAGAATAATAGTAGCTGTTTTGTGTTGATAGTTTCTAAAACTTTTATATTTCTTGAAATGTAGGCATGTTTTGAAATCAGTCCTGTCTAGTGTAAGGTTTAAATTAATAATGACAATTTATAAGTTTTATTCATGAAATTGTTTTCCCATTTGCAGTAATACAAACCATTAAAAATGTCTAGCACTTGATTTAATTTTTTTTTACTGCCATAATTCAACCAAAGAACTGAGCTGTGCCCTGGTTGGTCTACTGCTGTAGAGGGTGAAAAAGGAAAATGTTTTTATAAAAACTGTTATATTTTAGCTAACTACCTAAGGTAAAGGTTAAAATGGACAGTTTTGTTGTTTTGAAATGAACTGTGAAACTTTATTTTGTTGTGGCTTAATGTACTTCAGAACCACCAATATTGAGATTATAAAAAATTAGAAATAAACTTCAAGTGTATTCATAACAATTACCGTAAACGAATCTTCCCAATCACAGTAACATTGTCATTACAGAATTAGATAATGGTAGCTTTTTTATTTCTAATGTGTTTTTCAAGTTTTTTTCTCAAAATGGTGCAATCAACTTTGAGAGCTGGCACTGGGTTGTCCAAAAGTAACTCTTGAGGTTATGAACATTTGTTTTGTTTGAATACAAACTAACTGTTCGTATGGGAAACTTACAGCCATAAGCATATGCTCAAAAGATGAAGTGACCCCCTGCTGAGCTTGGTGCAGGTCGAGGTGTGCACTAGTCAGGAAAATGCCTAGATCCACCCCTGCTCTCCCTCCCCCTCCCCCTCCCCCTCGTTACTTTTTGTCCTGATCCCAGTTCTCTCGCGTCGGCCATCTTGATTCACTGGTTTCGACGAACTAAGGCTGCTCATAGTCTAGTAATGTGAGTCGAGTTGGCGGGTGGGCGAAGACGTACGGAGCACTTAGCTCCGACTTTGCGCATGAAATTCTCAAAACTGTACAAGACATTCAGAGACCGGTTGTGTCTGCAACATATATCCTATATTCACTAGCAATTATACTGCTCTTTTGGTAATATAAACACACACCTCAAACGATATCCCCAGTTACGCTCAAACAAGCTTCCAATAATACTTTCAACAAGAGACCATTTGCATCAATGATTTTGCAACTTTGTCGTCTAATGTTGTAGTGTTAGGTGAAAACACAGAAGGAAAACGGTTGAGCAAAGGCGGATAAAGAGCGAGTGTGCAGCTATTGCAGGAACTTACCATCGCCTCCATTGCATCACTCTCCTTCTGTTCTTTCTTCCTGTGTTGGTAAAACCTATAAGCCCCATAACCAAGAACAAGTGATCCGCCCGCAGCTGCAGCGAGAAACATCATTGCTTTCGCAGTCTCGGAAACCATATGAACCTACAAGAATTTCCAGACGTGTCTAATATAATACGAACGAAACCGTGCACAAATATTATGCATGCAGTTCTAAGTCGCCCCATTCTCCCTTGAATCTAACGAGTGACGTCATATTTATATATTTTTTTAAAGAAACCTGGATCCAACCTAACCTTCTCATTATAATGGATCCGATTATTTTTCGATATTGTTAATTTCTTCTTAGAAAAAAAAGGAGACTAAGAAAATATCTCTCCCAACGACCGGCGCAAATAGTTTGAAAAATAAAGAAAAGAAGAGAGAAAGAAGGAGAGGGGGAGAGACACACGGCTTCAAACCAACAACACCGTTTTTACCTTTATTTGTTTGACTAACGGAAATGTTGTTTTTAACATAAACAAAGTTAATTCCCAAATTTTATTTCTGTTTTATATTCCATTTGGCATGTTTTCCTTTCCAAAGATTAGAAGCCCCAGTACGTCTGGTGAATAAACACTGCGACAAAGCCAGATCAGTATTCTGTTTGCCTAGCTTCAGTTTATGATCATAGTAATCATGGTATGAAACCGATGGACAACTAGCGAAACTCTTAGATCTAGACATGCATTGAAGATAAGTGCATTGAACATAATAATTCCCTCATCAGTGGCCAGGTATTAGTCTCTAAGTCTTGTTTGCGAACGAACCGTAGTGTGTATAAGAGATAATGCCCGAAAATTGGTATTATATTCTAGAAACCTTGTTTGCGGCAGATGTTCGTTTCTTTCTTAAAACTAAATCGCCTTTTTAATAAATGATTGAAATTACAACTACAAAACTACATTAATAACAAAGCAATTTTATAATATTTCTTTTCAAAATATTTTTCTTGGATTAGCTGTCGTAAACTGGTTAATCAAACACAAGTGAATACAAAATAGAATTTATAATAGTCCGCCATTCAAACACAACTCACGAGCATTTTCGGTCAGATTATGTCAAATTTAGAAATTTACGAGCCAATGCATATTAGTTATATATATATATAACCTAATCCTAACCCTAAGTGACACTGAAGAAGTAAAAGCGATCTTAGTTTAAATTTGAGCTAACTTGATTTTTTGTTGTTTAGAAACACTCTCACCTTGTTGTCATCGACTAGTATACATAGTATATCATATGCCTGCAGGTTTTCAGCTTAACTCAAATCGGCAAGACTGACTATAAAATATACTTAAAGATATTAACACAAGGAGTTGCTCTACAGCCACCTTAGCCTTCGTGCTAAAACATCTACTCTTTCAATAATGAGCGTTTTTATCTACGAGAAATTAATCGTGTCAAGATCAACCCAATTTGTTCTCTCCTCAAAAAGACTTTAGCGTTCATCGCTTCTATATCAAAATCCCAAATTAGTTCTCAAAGCCCGCCCGATGATTATATTTTCCTCTCAATCGGGCAAACAGAAATTCCTTTGAAAAAAGCCGCAATATACGGTAAAGAACAAAGTAACTCTAAATATCTTTAAAGTATATACTGGGCATATATATGTTTAGTTTAATGTTACTGATCACCAGTTTGACTGAGCGCGCCGGTCAGATTCGGTTACATCTTTTTCTTCGTGATAAGTACATTTTTGAAGCCATTTTTCGATCCTGTATATTTCTCTTTGACTGTGGTTTAAATTCTCCACTGAGCAGCCTTTGTTTACTAAAGCTTCTGCCAAATTTACTTCAGTCAAGTTTGCGCATTGTGAAACAGACCATGATAACTGTTCGTCCGAGGGACTTCGCATAAACGGCGTAGTTGAGCCAGAAACACTACCAGTGTCCTCAAGAATATCTCGACTGACCGACAGACCCACGCACATAGACAAACCGCAACTCGTCTCTGATTCTTCGACGAAGCCACTGCTTGAATTCACCATCATGTGTATATAATCCATTGTTTTGTAACGTCTGGCCATGTTTGTAAGGCGATAGCGCGACCAGGCTTTCAAAAGTTCTGGGCAATCATCATAAACCACCTCATCTTCTAAGTTGCTGGGCAAACTTCTCCACCTCGGCAGACTCGGCGAGACAACTGGCCAGTCTGTGGTAGGATATCCTGATGTCAAAAACGAAGCACAAGAGAATCTGTTAGTCGCTATTGATGATCTCGAATGAGGTTTTCGTAATCGAGTTGATCTTTCATCGGAAACAGTGCTCGCTCTTGGTGTAATTATGATGGGCAGAGGAGTTTCGACTTCCATTTTCTCTTAGATTTCAACAAATCAAAACAGAATAATATCAGTTTCATTTGCCAAAACGCGAGCCGAATTGAATTTGTTTTTTTGACACTTCACCTCATAACACGGAACGATTTGGCACTACGCTCGTCATCGATTCACTTGACATCATATCTCTGTTTTCCTCCTGTAATAAAACTGATATTTTGGGAAATTATGTAAACGAGGCAGTCTAATCAGCCTGTCAGCATTCAATACTGTGTAAACCACTTAAAACTTTATTCACTGATTGGTCAAAACCTTGTTTGATTTTACTCGAAAGCAGCTTTTCAGTACTTCAGCAACTTTTTTCTATTTCCTATTCTTTCGTTTTATGATCCAAAGTGTAGTACCGGGACCGGCACAACAAAGCTAGATAGTTATTCTAGTGTAATATGAGATTTTTGAAACGTAAACCATTTCTTTCATATTAAAGCTGAGAATTTCGCGACACAATTGTCTTGCATCGATTCCATTAAATGTGAATTTCAATCGATTGGTATAGATCGTGCCTTATACGGCCTCAACTCGCAACTAATTTCCATATTATTTGACTGCACTGATAAATAATTTAGTAAGCAAAATACAACCGTGAGCGATTTTTGAGAAGTTCATTAATTAGAAATTCAGTGTAACAAGATAACTGATTAAAAATAGTCTGCGTTGCACGCTTCTAGTTTTACGACAGATCTGATATAACATACCAGCTGATGAATTGCTGGTCATCGTCGATCATAACACAAAGAAAAGCACGTTTAAGAATTATGTACTTCTAGTTTGACCCAGTTTGATTTGATCCACTTGGAGTAGAAAGTATTTCAAAATCTGGAATGAAACATTTCAGCTGATGGACTAAATAGAGACGGCTGGCACTTTCAAATAAATCAAACTTGATTTTAGTAGCTGAAATACACATTTTATTACAAAAGAATATAATTCAACCACAAAGGGATTACGACTGTAATTGTGTATTTTTGTGTTCTTATCAAATTTAATTTCGTTAGCTTGTTTTAAAGCTGGGCGCCTGCATTGCTGTTTTTCTTTTTTCTTTTTGCAACCAAAGAGACAAGAAAAATGTATCAACAAAAAAGACACGAAAATGATTTTTTATAAGGCTTATCAGTAACGGTGTCTTAAAGCAAATTGAATTTTTAACCATAAGCAAATACACAATTGAACATCTCAGATTGTGACAAGACTTGTGTTTAAACAAGGCCAGTAGGACACACGAAGCCAAGTGACTAACGCCCTTAACCTTGTTGTATGCCGGATATGCACCGTGCGTACGAAATTGAAATTGAAGAAAAACACTCACATCAAGCGCCACCCTATAGAAGCCTCAAATGTAATAAAGGTCCTAAATGTAATAAAAAATGTAACCCTAAATGTAATAAAAATCTGGTGCTATAAGTAATAAAGGTCCTATATATAAGACCGATTGGGCCCTAAATGCAATAAATTTAAAGTCTTAAATGTAATACAAGATTGGCCTTAAATGTGATAAAGGTCCTAAATCTAATAAACCAGTGGTCCTAAATGTAATGAGCCCGTAATTTTGCTTAGAGCCTAATACGAGGCCTCAAATGTAAAAACTGTCCCTAAATGTAATAAAGGGCCAAAGTACAGTAGCGGATAAAAATATATATTGTCCTGAACGTAACACAGTTAATATATTTTGCATTGCCGTCCATATCATTAGACAAGTAATTCGATTATCCATACTATTTTCGAAGTTGGCTTGAGTTTTCCTCTTCCTGTTACAATTAGTCCACAATTGCAACTCTTGTAAACAACAACTGAGCACTAAAAAAAGTATTTGCTGTTGTTGTTGTTGTTATGCAGCTACAATTACGGTTGTAATTTATTACAAAAATTAATATTAATGGCGAAGGCTTAAGAAATCACTTCCCTTAGTCCTTACATTATCCTCTCCCGTCTTCCATCCACCCCTTGGCATCAACGGCCCTTACCAAAATAGAATATATCTCATAAGAATTTCACAATTGTGTTCGATTTTGTTGAAAAGCAGAACTTGTTACACAAATGAGACATTAACACAGCGGCTTTAGAAGTAGCCCTGTATCGAAAGAAAAACACTTTGTATCGCCCACATAGTTTCGTTACATCATTCTGCTCTGTGAAAAATAGTCCACCAAAACATGTACGTTTTTTAAAATGGAAAACAAGTTAATTATATTACATTTAGAAGAATATCCGCTTTTGCACTTTGGCCCTTTAATACATTTAGTGACTGTTATTATATTTGAGGCCTCGGTGTTAGGCCCTAAGTGTAATTACGGGTTTATTAAATTTTAGGACCATTGGTTTATTTAAGACCAATCAATCTTGTATTACATTTAGGACCTTTGTTACATTACGGCTTTAGCGGGCTGCATGCCTGCAGGACTGAAATCAAGGCACGCAGCTCAGCTGAGATCAGTCGTAGTACCAGTATAGTAGCACTATACTATACAGTAGTTGTTTAACCATGCCGGCACATGGTCTGTTTGTTGAAAACCAACAGGAGCTGTGAAATGCAGAATG
Source organism: Hydrozoanthus gracilis (assembly GCA_025388745.1). Taxonomy (NCBI): domain Eukaryota; kingdom Metazoa; phylum Cnidaria; class Anthozoa; order Zoantharia; family Hydrozoanthidae; genus Hydrozoanthus; species Hydrozoanthus gracilis. Next base: position 10,692 of record JANVCF010238037.1, read on the forward strand.
GAAGACGATGCAGTACAAGTGGTGATGATGGTGCAACTAATTTGACTGTTCTTCCCCGGCTAGTTTTGCGTATCGTGCCCAAAAACCCGCAAGATAAGAAGAGTTTGTGGCGCAACTTGTTAATTAAGTTCCAATGAAAACAACAATAACAATAGTTTATTTTTTCTTCTTGTAGTTACATGTGCAAGAAAGTAAGAAATAAATGATACTTGAAGTCTAGAAATAGATATTTTTCTGCTTTAGTATAGATAACTGAATTAATAGGAAAAAAAAACGTTTACTAGTATATATAATTGAAAAACACATGCATCAGTTTATCTATAAAGTTAACTTAGATTATTTAGGTTTATACTGATCCAAATGTTACTTACTTCGATACCAAATGAACATTTATGGGAAAAGTGTAAAGCTGGATTTCTGCGAAATGTATTTTTTTCTCGTATCAAGCTCTAAAATGAAACAGGAAAACAGCGATAGACAAGCCTACGTTGTGCGTACCATACAGAAGTTTAAACAACTAACAGCCCGAATCCGTGATCGAGTATCACAACAGTTGGACCCCTAACAAAATGTTTACCCTCTATCAAATACCAACAATAAAAATTATATACCGCACAATCATTATGACCAAATTGTTTGGCCATTTTGGAGTGTCTTTGTAAACTCATTTGTACATGTTTACTCAAGCTTGTGCCTGCGACATGCGTGACAGCGGTTTCCGCTCACGAAGTGTGTATAGGGAGCATAGTTTTCGCAAGCTTGCATCCACTTTCTTATCATAGTCTTTTTCCCAATTTTTTTCTCTTTCAAATTTGTAATTCCCCAGCTGTCCATACATAAGTCCAAATTTCTGCATTTCTCTGCAATGTCTGTTTCTGAGTTCAGATCGACTGCTTTTGCTTTTGGGCGATGTTCCTCGAATGTGACAAAGACTCGTTTTGTTATAATTGCGTTCTGGTTAGAAGTGCGGAGATTTGGCATACTTTGAGAATGCGGAAAAACCGGAACTGAAGGTAGTTCGTCGCAAGCCAATTTACACCCTTGAGGCGTAACGCTGTAGCGAGTTGGCATTGTTGCTGGCGTAACACACGTGTGAGGTTCTCCGGGACTAGCCGTCTCTCCGAGAGTTTCGTTGAAGGCTCTATCAAGTTCGCCAACTATGCGAGCTGCAGAGTATTCAGTCGAACAAGAAATTTTTGCGCGTTGTGAGGAGAATTCTGTTTCTGGAACAGGAGAGAGAGCTTGATAACCTGGAACTTGTAAATACAGCTTCTCTGACCTTTCAAGCTTTCTAACAGGCTGGTCGGCTGCGATTGCGCTTTCGGGAGAAACAATCTCTATTTGGTGACGATCATTTTGTTTTGTCAACAATACTGGTTGGTTTCGGACTCCAGGAAAGCAACTAGGAAGTTTAGTTTTACGAGTTTTACCCGAGAATTCAGGTTTTGGCTCGTCAGGCAAATTCTCCGGGGTTGAGCAACCTTTAGGAGAGAACGGGTTGCTGTCTTCTGATTGTTTTTGTGCTGCTGTTATCGGAGGGAGTTCGTCTGAGTTACAATTCATTAATGAAAATTTGGTAACTTTTTTATTGTAATAGTCAGTATCCTCTTTATCCAAGAAAGCATTTTTTGGAAAGTCTTTTGTCATGATTAGCTTCTGATCCAGCTGCCAAGCCGTTTTGACGTAAGGTCTGCGTGCTGTCAAACCTCGGAAAGAGTTACGCTCTCGTCGCAATTCAGCCTCAGAGTTTCCTGGTTTCACCTGATTATTGCAGGTGTTGTTTGGATGATAGTTAGATACTTCGTGGGCGTTTGTTTGATGATCCTGTGCAAAGACACTGTTAACACCAGC
>JANVCF010238148.1:0-16058 GCA_025388745.1 Hydrozoanthus gracilis
TTTATTACATTTGTGGGCAGTTATTACATTTGTGGGTGATACAGAGCTAACATTAGTGGCCTGTGCAGGGGGAGTCAGATACTCTCATAACACTACAGAAACTGAAGATAAGTGCCTGTTTAATGAGCCACTTAGGCTCGAGAAAGGGTTAAGTCTTCATTTAATGTAAAACATGATGTATTTCTTTTATAGCAAAGGACTGAAACTATTCAGGATTTGCAACAACAGCTAAGGAAACAGCGAGAACTAAATGAACAACTTCAAACAAAACAACAGTCTGCTTCTTTGGAATCTTTGAGGCCTGTGGAAAATCTACAAAGAGAGTTGGAACAATTTCAACAAGAAAGAGACAGTCATGAAAATGAAATTTATTTGTTGCAAAAGTCATTAGAAGAACTAAGTATCCGACTAGAAATGCAAAACCAATCTTTAGCCACTAAAGATGAGACTATAAATCGGCTCATGGAAATGTTGAGTAGCAAAGGAGGAGAATTGAAAGCTCTTGAAATCGAGAAAGAAAGTTCTGATGTGGATAAGAGAAAGCTAGCTGAAGTTATTGCAGAATTAGCCAAACTGAGGTCACAAATTGATGAGCGAGACAGAGCCATTACCTCATTACAAGAGGTACTTAATTTGATTACTATAAATGCTCTAAAAAGCAGCCCATGTGGCTTAATTATTGTTTTAGACCAAGCAGGGGTCTTATTAGAGTGTCTACGGTATGACCAGTATTTGCTAATTGTCGATTTTTAGCTTCAAAATAATGATCAAGGCTTTGTCTTGATCACAAACCCACATGTTTTACACTAGTTATTCCACAACAACAGTCTAACTGACAGATTTCATGCAAAATCGAAGGCTCTGCAGACTGTGTTCTAGCCAGCTAAAGCAAATAACAGGTAGCCCTATTTTAGAACATACAAAAGCAACAGCTGTTTTTGTATCTGCTCTCTGATTTAGCAGTGACAAAGCAATGTAAGACAACAAGCAATGAAATTCCAGACTGATTATTTTGGCTCAGAGTTACATTGTTTTGAGTGATGTCTGTTGAAAGTACTTGGAAAGATAAATAGAGCATAATAAATGGCAGCATAGAGCGGGAGATCAAGCTTATTGATGACTCCCATGGGTAAAAAAAGCACTGGTCTGTTGTACCAAAATGTCTTGTAAGTTTATGGGCAGGAAAAATGACTTGTTGTTTCTTTCTCAGGAAATTGATGGGATGAGACTTAGTAGTGTTAGTGATGAACTTCAGTCATCTGCAAACCTGCTTGAAAAGGTAAAACAAATTAAGTGAATAAGAATTCATGAGCTATAAAAGGTTATTTGTAGCAACCCTGTGAGCTTAGACCTCTCTGTTGCTGTAATACAAGTTTTTAATCTTCCTTTTAATGCTTGCGTTGAGTGTAGCACTGTGTTTTCCCTAGGTGTAAATGTAGGCGTTAGAAAAACATAAGTAGGCGTTGCAAAAAACTTTTTATTGTCCACTCCGCCTTGGAGTTTTTTTCTTCAAACAAATATTTAAAATGACAAAAAGTAGGCGTCGCAAACTGCAGAGTTGCTGTAGGATGCCTCGGCCGACGGCTTATTTTGAAAACACAGTAGCAGTTCTTCAGTCTTTTTTGTTGCATTAGTATGTGGTTTGTCTACAGCGTTCAGCCTTCACATGCTTTCTCAAAGTGACACCTTTTTTAAGCAATAATGTACACCGATGATATTATTGATATAACTATATTGTATTATAATGTGTCTAAGCTTTCTTTTGCCAGAAAGTTCAATCATATTAATAACAATTGATAGATTTTCAATTGATTAAGCTAACAATGTGCATGATGGTGACCGGTAGAAGGCTTGGTGTCCCAAGGAAAGATTGCATTTAGAATAAGATGATACTATTTTAATTTAATTCCAGCTGCGACCTTGGCAGTAAATAAACTTTTAAAGGGTTACTTATCGTCCAACTTGACAGAAAATACAGGTTTAAAGAATTTTGCAGAGTTCCTATCTGTGCCCTGTTAGAGTTCAAAGATTAAGGTTTCTGTGTAAAGTTTCTTATTCTGAAATCATTTTTGATTTTATTTATTCTGAAACATGTTTTTTTTTACAAATTGTTGGTAATAAAATTAAAGGACTTTGCTTACAGCCAAAGTTTCGGATTGGGTGCTTCAAGTCTCTATTTCACTTGTAATTATAGTATTTGTACCTTTGGCCTCAAAATATAATGAATAAGGCCCACTGTGTTTTTTTTATAACTGGGAACTTTATCCCTATACAGTACCACTTGAAAGTATTGACCCATTGGGATGTGGCCAAACTGCATCCACTGCCATTTTGTTTTTCGTGGTACCACCTAGGTCGACTGAAAACCGCAACCGCAGTTTGGACGAAAGTGACCAAAGACCACGATAAAAAAAATGGGGTTACAAACAATAGTGCTAGCTAATTCCTGTTTAACTCCGTATTGATGATAATCTCTGAGGAATTAACCGAACAATTAATAGGCTTAACGTTTACGGTTGAGTCTAATCACAGCGTACAACACAAATGTATGCATATGAGAATTGATGCAGTGCGAGTTTGAATCTTTGTATTAAACCAAAACTGTAGCTGTCAGAACATTCAAAGTTGTTTTATAATAATTTATGAACATTGAAATGTTGCAGGATAGCCAAATTGCTGTTTATGAAAGCAAAGTTCTAGAAATGGAAAAAGAGGTACATTTATTTTACTTTTTACTTTTTATGATTTGTTAACTTGTGTGTTATTGATTCAGTTATTATTTAAGTGTAAGATAACATTTGTTTACTTTCTTTTTTTGTGTTAAAGAATTACATGTCACTGAAGCTAACTCAGCTTTTGAGTTGATTTTAATAGTTTTCCCTAGCTATGCTTTAAACAAAAAATACTAACAACTAGTACAAGTTAAACTGATGAAAATAAACCAAAGGTCCAAGCTTACTTCAACCAGCTACAAAGTTGTGAACCAAAAATTAATGTTTTTTAAAAGTTTGACATGTTTAGTTTGATTAGTTGATCTGACAATGCAGTTGTATTGGATTAAACTCACTGCTGTTTTGAATGTTGTGAAGTGCTGCTACCATTCTAGAAAGGGCATATCACCAAGTGGCACCTTGCACATACTTCTATTGCAGGGGGAGGGGGGGAGGGGCAGGTAGTGAGGGAGGGAGTGGTCTGAAGGACTTTTTTAAAGTTTTTGGTCATAAAAAATGAAGGTTCATTTTTTGGTATTTTATATTATAAATATTCTTTGTCTCAAATCAACAATAACATAAGCTTGTGCAAATTCTGAAGTTACTTCTTTGATATAAAATAACAACCTCTGTGAGACTTCCCTCCCCTGTCATTAAAATGTGTGAGTGGGCCCCTGGAGTGCATATCATATTCATAGTTTGGAATATCTTTTACAGTTGTCAGCTCTGAAATCTTCACTGGAAGAGGAAAAAGGCAAAAGAGAGGAGGAGAAGAAGCAGGCAGAAGTTTATCAAAGTCATTCTAAATTCATGAAAGCTAAGGTATTTCATTTCTGAATTTTTTTTTCTTGATAGGGGTAAAATTGTGTGTTGCTTTCTACATGTAAGACTTCATTGATACTGCTTTAGAGATAATACTAGAGTCATATAACATTACTAAGTCATTTGTGTTTCTTTGACCTTCTCTTACTGTAAATTATTGGTTGTGTCAATGCTAAAAAAATCACTTGACTGACACTTTTGTCCATGTATCTTCTCAAAAGATTCCGTATGAATCAATAATCTACAGTGCTAAGTGCTTGAAAATATGCTTATACGTTGCTGGCAAAAAACTACTTTATCTAGTACATGAAACAAATATGGGGAGTTGAATAAGCTTCTACGCCCTTTCACAAAAGACTTAACCACTTTCACCGGGTGTTCCCCCCCCCCCAAAAAAAAACAAACCCAGTAGCCATAATAATCGTTAATGCTTTTGTTTAAGTGACAATGCAAAACCGTTGTTAGATATTTGTAATTACTCTCGCAGTAGAAAATTGACTAATAAAGCAATATTGATTACTGTTCAAAATAAGAATTTAGTTGTGAAGTAAACTACACATTCTCAAAAACTTTTAATATTGTGGTGATCAATTGTAAGTTTTGATGTAATCTTCCTTTTATAGAAATCCAAACTTGTCAGGACAGTGTAAAAAGAGAAAGATTGACAGCTAGACAGTCAGTCATTTGAATTGTTTCAAGTCATATGAGTGGATAGTGTGTGAGACAGTAAAAGAAATAGACTCAGACTGCAGGAGCTGTTAGGTTGATATTGACCAGCATTTTTTAGGAAGTCGCAGCTACAGGTAGCTTGAAGGTAGTGCTCACTTTCATATAGCACAATTGAAATTTCAACTTATTCTGGAAGCATTTAACAAGAGTTCACTCATCACCCCAACCTACTCCCCCAAAGAAAAAAAAAACGAAAAACATTTTTAAAGATGTAAAAAGTAGTTAAAGTGCATAATTATGAAGTTAAATATATTTTTATTACCTTTGTGGATAGCCCTCAAGCTAAATGAGGAATAGTGGTGAAAAATTTTGTCAAAATCTTTTGTGCTCTTGAGATAACAGTTTTAACATGTTTTTAGCTGATGACATCGCAAGTGGTTCTGCCAGTCTATAACTTTTGAAGTGTTGAAGCCAAAGTTGGGCTGATGTAAGTCTCGATAGATAGATTATCAATCCAACTTTGACTCAAACTTATCCAAAGTTATGGATTGGCAGCAGATTTCTAATAAAATGCAAACTTGTAGAAACCACTTAGGACATCATCAGTGGAAAGTGTTAACTGTTAATGTCTCAAGAACCATGAAAGATTTTGAAAAAAATAATTCACCACCATTTTTCATTTCATAAGCTTTTTAACAAAAAAAAATTATCACTACAGGCAGTTTTGGCTCTGAATTTTGATTTATCAAATCAGTAGTTTTGTTTTTTTATGTACATAGTCAGCTGTCAGCCCAGTCATCATTTATTCCTAAATCAATGCGTTCAAACCCTCTCCAACTCTCTAAGTTGTTTTTTTTATGATGCATACTGTAAAAACTAGCAGCATTAATTCTCCTTGGCACTTTCGAACATGTAGTTGTAGCGCTTCAGGCTGAATTATTATCATGGTGTAAAAATTGTTGTGTGCCACCTCACAGGTGGAAACTCTTAAAGCAGAGATTGCTAAGAAAGATGCATCTTTACAAGCGTGGGAGACTAAAACTGAAACCTTAAGACAGCACCAATCAGATCAACAGCAACACATCAGTGTGTTACAGACATCAGTCCAAGCAAAGGAACATCACATCAAGAACCTTCAATCTGAGGTAATCTCACTTTAAACTGTTAGTTGATGATCTGATAGGGGTAGAGAATAGTAGGTAATTAACTTTGCCGGTAATGTGGATGGCTGGACTTGGTAGTGGATGATGACGAGGAAGTCTGAACATAAATTACCATCCTGAAGATGTAACTAGTCTTAAATTACTGTAAAACCACAGCAGAACTTCAAGATAACTGTTTTTTTTTTTCAAAGTTAGGCCTGCTTCAAATACCATATTTTAACCGTATCAAATTAAATTGATTTTGATCCCGAGCTAATTGAACCGGTAATTCAAACACCAAATTTATTTCCAACAAATTGAATTTCTACCGTATTATCTGGTAGATGGAAGCGAATTTAATTTCACTACCGAATTTAATTCGATGCACTGCTTCAAACACTGTATTTTCACCTAACTTAATTTGTGTATTTAATTCGATACGGTTAAAATACGGTATTTGAAGCAGGCCTTACCTTTAACATCAGACTTGTTCATTTAAACTATAACAAAATCCTCCTTCAGTCTGCATGGCTGGTCAGGCTGATGCTTATCCAAAGTTTCCATAGTGCTAAGCAGATGACAGTCTGATTCCCTCTGGACAGGACACTAATCAATCACAGGTTGGAAACTATTCGTCATTTATACAGCTGAGCCAGCTGAAACAAGTAAAAAAAATCATGCTTCAAGACACAATACAGTGGTCTGGCAATGGCTTCTGTTTGTTACTCCACTAAACACTATGCTGCTCAAACTTCATCTGAGCAATTTATTATTTTTAACCTTTAATGCAGTTGGAGTCAATAAGAAGTCGCCTGGACGAGAAAGACTCAGTTCTAAAAGAAAAGGAAAAGAAAATGCAGAACATTTCTTCCCAGCACTCAGAGTCTTCGTATGAAGTGGAAAATCTAAAGAGTATTATTGACAGTAAAGAGAGGCACATTGTTAACTTAAAGGAAAGGGTGAGTCTGACATTCAGAGTCTTCATAATCTGTTGTAGAGGTTCAAACAATTCAAGCCAGAACCATAATGGCTTAGCCTTGACACTTAACAAGTTCATAGATCTATAATTAGCATGATCACGAAGAAATTTGTTTACCCATCACTGGATAAAATTTTTCTGTCCATGTAAGGAAAAATGTATCTATCTAGATGTTACAAATCATTATCTTTGTTGTTCATTTCAAGAGAATTTGAATTATGTGTTTTAGGCATCCTCTCTTGCCTCCCCTCCTTCCATACCCCTCTTCCCTTCAACCCTTTCCTTCAAACCCCTGCCAACCCTTCCACCCCCCCCCCCCTCCTTCCCAACCTCTCCTCATTCTTCCAACCACAGCCCCCTTTCTTCAAACCTGCCCCTCCCTTCCAATCACAATCCCCTTTCTTCCATCTTGCCCCTTCTCTTCCAACCCCTTCCTTGGGCTAACTACTTGTTGGTTGCTTCTCTTTTGGTAGTGTGAGGATCTGGAGAGAGATTTAGCTGACAAGACGTCATCAGTGTCAACCATCAAGGGACAGCTGGCAGGTTTAAAAACTGAACATGCTGGTTGCACAACTACAATAAGTGACTTGGAAGAAACAATTAAAGATAAGGACAAGCACATCAATGTGAGTATTGCTGCATGAATCCTGTAGCCACAGCAAAACAGCCACAATTTTGATTTTCTTTCTCTCGACTTTTTTTTTGCGTTTCCATTAACACAAGTCTGTTAGCAGTTACTATGCTGCCCAGTAACTCTAATTTTAAACTTTATTCCAAAAATTAATTACTTGTCAAGTTTGTTGTTTTGAGATCATACTACTCAACTTCTGCTTTCCTCATTCTATAAGAAAAAGATGTGCATTACTATCAAGAATAAAGATGGTGCTAGGTTGCAGGGTATTTTGCAGTTGCAGATGTTCATGGGTGTCTTTTAGTTACCTGTCTGGAAAAACTAGTTTGTTATTTAAGAATCTGGAACAGTAAACCTTGAACAAAATACTTATTTGTTGACAAGTATTTTAACTGCTACAATTCAGCTGAAAGATCAAACTTGCACTTGAGTGTGTATTTCTTTTTGATGGCCTAATAAAATGCACTGATTTGGCATCTGAATTCAGTATTAAGACAATATATGCGATTTTACCTGATCTTCTCAAATTTCAGTTATGCTAATTATTTGAAAATAAAGTCTATTTAATCCAGTTAAAGCCCTTTTAGTCATGCACAGTGTGTTTTTTAGATGCTACAGAGTCAGCGCAAACGAAGTGCAGGTGAACAGCAGGAGGAAGTGAACCAGGTTATGAGGAACTATGAGAAACTTGAGGCAAGGGTGCAGTCTCTCAAAGATGAGCTGAGTGCTAAAGAGGTAAGCAGCAGTCAATGCCAGCATTTATCAAAATAAAACAAATGAGAATAATTGCCTTTGTCAGCTGAGCCAGTAACAGATAATAGCTGAATCCATAGGTTTAGCAGCAGAGAAGTGAATGAGTGGTTAGCGTGTTTATCTTGTATTCCTAAGCTTGCAAGTCCAAGTCCTGGTAAGATCACTGAGTAAGTCACTTTACTCAACTTGTTTCCAGTTCAAAAAGCATAAATGAGGTTCAGCTTCTCCAGGACTAACCTGTGATGGATTATTATCTTGTCCAGGGAGAGTCAAAGACTCTCATCCGCCTAGCACCACGGAAACCAGGGCTCTAGAAAAGATTTAGTTCTTTCTCTAGTATTCTGCATGTACTTAGTTTTGAGACAGAAGACACACATTCACTCACTTTGTCTAATTTTTGATGACTCCATTACTCTACAAATACAAAATGTTTTAAGGGAGTCTCAAACCTTGGTATCGTTGTGAGATTCCAAATTATATGTAGCGAATCTGGAATAATATTGTTTTTTCAATTAGGGTCAAGTTGCCGATACAGAAAGACAACTAGCTTCTGTGAAGTCATCTTTGGAGGACAAGGCAATGCGGTTAAGTGCGGGAGAACAGAAAATAAAGAGATTAGAAGAGCAGTTAGAGCAAGTATGCTATTACTTTGGTTTTTATCGTACAATGAATACGGCTTATGACAGTGTGACACCTTTTCGTTGCAATCAAATTTATTAAGTAAACCCTTTTTCCTGCTGAGTTTTTAATTTCCAAATTTTAACTTTTTTTTAAATTGTCAACCTTGGAATTTAGTAAATCAAAGCACATTTTTGGAATCAACTTGTGGACGAAATGCAATTTCAATTTGTAGGTTTTTAGCTCGCAATTAATCTAAATGGCAAGGGTAAATTCTAGTCTTTGAGATTCAATATTTTGTAACATTAGGGATGCTTGCTCAACCACCGTTTTTTCCAATTTGAATATTAATGGGCTTTGGCTTTTAGTTGACAATTTTCTCGCTTTTCCTTGACCTGTCCCCTTTTAGAAGAGTTTTCATCACAATTCGGTTTGAAAAGTGTGTTATGACATTACTCCCTTAGTAAAGCCATTTGTAATGTCTCTTTTTCTCCCTAACTTCCAAGAGAACAAATGAAAAAGAACTGGTAGCCTCCGAGTTCAGTAGCAAGAAACTAGAAGTGTCTCGGTTAGAAAGAGAAGTACGGAAACTGAACGAAGAAATAAGGGAAATGAAAGAAGACATTAAAACCAAAGCTAAACAAAGTACAGCTGAAGTCGCCAGTAAAGATAAGAAGGTCGAAGAACTCGAAAAGTAAGCGATTTACGGTGCTGAATTTATCACATAAGGCTGGGTTGTTCTTAAAAAGGCTGGTTAACTTTAACCCATCGTTAATCCAAAAATCAAGAAGTAATTTCTTGTCAAAGAAAAGGTTTATGGTTTTTACAAAATACTGTTTAGATTTCCCTGGAAAAAAAAAACTTGACACTTCCAAAGTTACAGCTCAAATCAGCCTCTTTTAGGATGGTAACAACATATGTTAAAAATGTAACCCCGGTTTTGTGATAGTCGATGAAATGAAAACCCTTTTTTAAGTTGTTTCTTGAGAAGTTTGATGAAGCCTTTTCTCTGCCTTTTTTTATTGAAGAAAAAGAGCAGCGTCGTGCAGGAGTAAGAACAGAGTGGCACAACGCCGCTGTAGCGCTCTGTGGAGAGAACTCTCCCTTGTGCTTATAAAAAGTGTTCTCTCTCTATCCCAGACAAATCAAAGAGCAAAGTAAGAAGATCCAGCAGCACAAGAGAAGCCAGCAGATCGAACGAGAGAAGCAAGCTCAGATTCTGAACGATGCCAAGAAGCAAGAAGGAGAAACCGATGAAATAGTCGAAAAGTTGAAGGTACTCTCTTCATCTGATACTCAGTCAGGTCTTAGTTTTATAGCACAGAGTCTCTTAAACAGTTTCACAATGAAACGATAGACTGGAGACCAAGTTACTAATGCAAATGTCTTCTCTCTCCAGCTCCTTGTTGAAGCAAAATAGCATTGCTTGGCCTCATTTTGTCTCGTTAAGTCAACAAAATTTAAGACTTTTTGACCTGACAAAGGACTAAACGAATAAAAGCTTGCGACAACAAAGTGGTGACTAGAACTCGCAAAGTGTCTTGGCCAGGTTACCAAACTTAATTTTGATGTTTAATTGGGAAAAGCCATATCATGAAATATGTCCTGATTTTATTCTTTTTTTAATAATTGTTTTCCGACTTAAAGAGTTTCAGAGAAAAGAGCAAGATCAGTCATGATTCGTGGGTTAACCCGTTCACTTCCACATCATTTAGCAACATCTAAATTCTCCTTACGGTAACAGAAAACAAGCTAAATAGTGCTGAGAATGTGAAACTTGGTCAGCGCTCACCAAAAACTCTGGTTGATGAGTTACGAAATTCTCCCAGACTACTCATATAATTATTTATGGACATGAGTTGTGAGAATTTGCTATCCAATCATTGGGTACTGCTAAGGTTAAGCAGTTCACATTGTGTTTAACTCCTAGGATGATCTCAAACAAAAAGAGGAACGCATTGTTGTGTTGGAAGAAGCACTCACGGAAAGTGTGACGATAGCCGCTGAGCGAGAAGAACTGCTGGCTCAACATGCAGAGACCTCGGAAGGTGCTGCTCAGAAACTGGAGGAAATGGAGAGTGAGGTGGAGAGAAACCACGTGGAGACCGCCATTACAAACACGAAGAATGCCTCGTTGATGATGGCTCTCAACGAGAACGATATCCTGTTGTCTTTTTACAAATCTGAGCGACAGCGTATGTTGGAGGAACTGTTAGAAATGAGGTAAATCTTTGTTACTTATTTTTGTTCTATCAATACGGCCTTCCCTTCCCGATTGAAGACTAACGGCAAGGACCAATGGCTTAACATCCCTGTGCATTGACAGTGTGAGGAAGGTTGGTTGGTACCTCTCCATGGAAGTCACAGTTTTACCCATTCAGCCATGATCGCACACACCTACCCTAGGGAGTGCAACCAGTGAGGACGCAGTGAGAAAGTCGACGAAAATATAGAAGAATAGTAGTGCTAAGCTCAATATTTCTTCATAAATATGCAGGTCGGTCCCTTTGACGCGATGTTATTTGGTTGAAATCAGATCCGAATTCTCTTAAACTGTGACGGTCATTTGGTTTATACCCCAATAGTTTTTGACCCATAAAATGTATACGCAATTTACTCAATTGTAATTGTTTTTCTTCATTCTCCTCTTCTCGCTTGTCTCTTTGGCTCAAAACTGTTTATCGGATTGTAAGAACCTTATAAGTTCTCACTTTACGTTTTCAGTTTTTGAAAGTATGAGTGATTGATTTAGCGACTTTAGTTACACTTGATCAAGTGTTTCTTTTTTGCCAGACTGCTGCTTGGATCATGTTTCCATTCAAGACTGGATAGCGAGACATGAATGGTTAAAATTTTCAGTAACATCTAGTTTTCTGAAACTCGTTTTTGAAGATTACACAGTTATCCAGAATGAAGGATTCTTGGTATCAAAATATTGGTCAAACTTGAAATTATATTTAAAAGCATACTAACTGTTTTTCTGGCTTCGTTTTTCAAGACAAAACGCACTTTTAGCTACCATATCGGAGAAGGATGCAAACATCGCTTTGATGGAACTCTCCCCATCAAGCAGGAGTGATGCAGAAGTGAGACAGTTGAAGAGTGAAAAAGATCAACTGGTACACGACCTTAAAGAACAGGTACCAATATGTTGGAGCTTGAAATGGAGCTAATTGAAATAAGAATTCTCTACTGCACCATCATATCAGATGGTCAAGGGCAGCAGAACCGGGTAGGGGGGGGGGCAGAGGGGTAGCGGCTCCTCCAATAATTTGGTTGCCTCCCCCCCCCCTTCCCCCCTTGATTTCTGGCTAACAACAGCAACTTTTTAAAAGGAATCTCGGGTTTTATAAGGAACTATTAAAATTTCCGCACTGTGTCAGGACAACCTTTGCCTCGCTCCCCATGTGAGTCTCTGTAGCTCAGTGGGTAGAGCATCTGACCGGTAATCAGAGGGTTGCGGGTTCGGTTCCCGTCAGTGACTCGGATTTTTTTCTGATCACTCAAAACTTGATAAGCGATTTCCTTCATTCTATACAACACAGGTTGCAAAGCTTCTACACCAACCTTCGCCTCGGTTTCTTGGCTTGGTTACCTTTCAGGAACTGTGATATGGACTATTTGCGGGCTCTTAGTTTTATTCTAGGTTCAGTAAAGACTGTAGTTCTTTTTAATCCATGAGGACTCAGTGCCATTGACTAGCTTCATATCACAAGCATATACATAAACACTGCTTATCCCACGAGCGTAATGCTTACAATCTTAATTTAAGTGGATTTAATGGCCCTTTTCCGAATTATTCTCCACTTCGCACAAAAAACCCTTCGATTTAATGGTAGGTGCTCATTTTTCATACGTTTGCTGTCCTGTTTGTGCGCAGTGAAGCATAACTCGGAAAAATGACTTTTTTTTCAGTCTCAACTCTCCCAACTGTAGGCGAGTTTCAGCTGACGTCATTGTTTACAACTCTGCTTCATAAGCATACAACTTAAGTCGTACAAAGAACAGAGATAAACTATAACTGACTTTTAAACTTAAGAATGTTTATCAAAATAAATAAGTGACCAATTTTTCGATTTTTTAAAGGTAGACACCACTCAAAAAATGCAAAACAGCTGGTGGTTGTAAGATTTCCTATTTTTAAAACCACCACATGGAAAGATAACTCAGCAAATCAATTTCATATTTTCAGAGGAATTTTGTTTTGCAAAAACATTTCAGTACTCCAAAAGTTTGTTTCTGTAGGTGAATTAAAAGAAGAGAGCGTGTATGCTAATGAAGCAAAACTCGCCCATAGCCCTCACTTTTTTGTGGAATAAGTCTGGATTAACCTCAGCCTCCTCTTAGTAAATGGCTTTGCTTCAACAAATCTTATTTTCTCATTAACAAATGTTTTGTTTTGTATATGCTATGTAAGGAGCAATCAGATGTTGAAATTGGGTTTGATTTAAGTTACACTTTTCTAATTAAAACTTCTTGTCGTATTTCTCTTGGTTTGTAGACGCAGAAAAGGATGACACTAATCAACAACGAGGACAACAAGGATGTGTCTCTCCACTCCGAGCTGCAGCATGCCCCGCGAGACAGGGTCAGCTTTCATGTTTACTCACTTGTTCTACAATAAGTGGTTTGATTCTGGAAGTAAAAGCGATATGTAGGCTCGTGATCCAGCTATGTGTAAATGTTTTTAGACCTTCCAAAAGTTAAGGAGAACTGAAAATTCGTTGAAAATCCAAGCTGAAATCCAAGAAATTTCAAAGCTTGTTGAACATGGATGGTGGAATTGTTATTAAAATAAGCCGTGAAAAAGCAAAATTTGGTTCTTATTGCTTGTTCTTTGGGTGTAGACGATTTTCTCGTAAAGTTAACTGTGAAGAACTGTTAGGCGTACAACATTTTAGTTTTTAACATCCAATCTTGATCCACCACAATGTTGTTTTGGATTAAGAATTTGTTAACTTAACGAGACATGTGTTGCAACCTTCAGAAGGGAATAGGATTTGGAAAAAATTATTTAAGGCTGGCATTCACTTTTCCTTCACGACCTAATATCCCGCTGTTGTGACAGGTAACGGAGAATGCCCAAAGTAACACAACACTAAGTGGTTCTTCTGACTTTAGAGATCACTTTATCTTTATAAGTTACATTCCACTTGGTGTAACAAGTAACGTAGTTTAGAATTTGTTGCTAGAAATTCAGGTAAACTATAACTTAGTACGTGGAGACTCTGGGTCAAGTTTTTTAAAAATAGATTTGGACTTGTATGGGTAAGGAAAAGTCTAAGGGTTGCATCGGTGTGAGGAAAAACCGAAGGGTTGCGTGGTCTTGAGAAAAAAACCTAAGGGTTTCATGAGTGTGAGGGAAAAACGCACGGGTTGCATTGATATGAGGAAAAACCATGGTTGATATTAAAAGCATGTCAGGTTATGTGGTGTCTAACTTCTCTTTTAACTTATCGTGCTTGTCATTTTTATTGTTATTATTATCATCATAATCATAATCATCATTAGTAACGTAGTCCCTACTGTTAGTTGTTGAATGGGTATCATTGATTGCGTTTAACCGTGTTTTAGGTTGTGGATGCAATCACAATACTAGAAGATAGTGCCGACAAACTGCAGCAGTATTCGGACGATCTGCTCGATGTAACGAAGAAACATTTCTCAGATGTCCTGATGAAACTCCCTCAACTAAAAGAGAGACATCCCATAATTTTAGAAAATCTTACGGATGCCGGGCAGAAGGAGGTATGGCGCAATTTGCTGTTTGTTGTACTACAAAGAAAACTTTGTTTATTTATCAAAATTTGCTGCTTAAATTGGTTTATTTTCTTTGTAGTTTTGTATAAGCAACAAAGTTTTGCCTGATAATTTTTTATCCTCGACATTTGCCCAACTGCTTATCACTACCACGTACACATTCAAGCACCAATGCAGTCACCCATCCTTCTGTCCATCAATCCAAGAACCCATCCATTCAACCATCTTTTCATCCATATAACTATCCACCCACTCATTCGTCCACAAACCCATCCTGTTCCATTCATACAGCCATCTTTTCGTCCTTAAAAACACCCTTCCAACTACCCACCCATCCATCCATCCAAGCACCCATAAAGCCACCAGTCCATCTGTCTATCCATCTATACGACCATCCTTTCTTCCATACAAGCATCCACCTACTCATGCGTCCTTCAAACCGTCTATCTATCCGTTAAATCATCCATCCATCCATCCAACTACCTTCCCACCTACCTAACTGTCTACCTACCAGTCTACTTTCCTTCCTACCTAACTGCCTACCTACCTACCTGTCTGTTTCAGTTGCTAACGATGCTACAGCAAGTAGAGAACGATGTCCAAAACTTGCAAGACTACGTCCACAAAATGCTAGAGTTAGTTGAAGATTACGGTGAGAGCTGACCGGTCTAGACCTGTTGCAGTTCACGTGGTGAAGGCTTTTTACTTCTACCCGTTCTCGGTGCAGTGTCTGAAACTATGGCTCTGCAGATGTGGTTTTGGTACAGTCCTTTAGTGCCGTGTATAAACTCGCAAGAAATCCTTGTACTCGCAAGGACCTATACAGTAGAGTATGTAGAGATTTTTATGAATTTTTTGATGCACGAAGTTGTCATAGTAACCCATTTTACGCGAGAAGTCCGACCATTTTATAAATTGAAAGAGATAGTAAAAGTCCGTTTTTAGAAAGATTCGCGTTTTGAGACATGTTAAGTTTTCTATCTATATGAGAGTTAAAATATCTGGTATCCAGTCTAGTGAGTCTTAATCTCGGGTCAGGAATGGAACATTAAGTATAAAGGAAACGTCTCAGTTGCGATTAGCCCTCCCATTTGATAAAAGTCTCATACGGGATTTTTTTAGATTCTGACCAACTTCGAGTCACAAGAAACACATAACTTGTGATGTGGCTCGAGCTTTTGAAGTCCCTGTCAAGCTTATTTTTAAAGTAGAACCCTTTAATTTTAGTACCTTTTGAAAATAAAACCTTTTCTCGCCGTTCCTGTTACATTTTCTAGACTTGAAGTGTGCAATGATGACGTCGACGTAGCACAAGGCAATTCTTGCTACAGTAGCCCCATTGTTGTAACTTTAATCAATGATTTATTCCCTTGAAATTGTTTGAAATAAAAATTTTATGACTTTTTTTAATAGAAATTAAGTTTTGTAAACAAAAACCACGTAACTCACTGCTGCTACGTCACAGATTACCAGTCCTCTGCCTGCTCGGTCAAATTTTACTCTCCAATCCTTTTTTTTATTAAAGTGAAAATTTTCTCTGGTTTTTCGCGTTCTGAGTTTACAGATGACAACAGTTTTAATCCAGAAAGTAAAAAAATAAGCTTGATAGGGACTTTATCAGTAATTATCACTGATTTTTAGGCGTACGATGTTCTTTACGTTTTCTTTCTCAAAATTTCAACTTAAATTACGCTTCAATCGATCAGCACCCATTTCAGTTGAAAGTCAGTAAAGTTTCTATTTAATCCATGTCTATACATTTTGCCCCAGTACCTTTCTTAGAAGATTGGTTTTGACTCGGTATGTTTTCTTCTTTCAGTAAAGATTTTGGTTTAGTTTTAGTAACGTGTTGGGATGGCTTTAGACATATTCTTTGGACATTACCTAAGCGTATTCTCCGACTAACCGCCTGGATGATACTGATCGGTGTGTTTAACCATATGAACACAACCATCAGGCCAACCCCCTCCCCT
>JANVCF010238259.1:0-16055 GCA_025388745.1 Hydrozoanthus gracilis
ACTTTATCAATATCTATTTTATTAACCTTGATATTTGCTCCTGAAATTCAGCTTTTTTGAAAAAAGGTGGTGGGTGATGGCTAATACCCCCCCCCCAAAAAAAATGGGTCCCTATGGTGGACCGTTGTTTCAACCTCTTCCCTTACTGATTAAATTATTAGTAGTTTTATTCTTTCTAATTAACATTCAGACAACAAGGTGGAGTTTCTATGAGTCTGTAGTCAACAGGGCACAAAGCAACAAGTTGACTATTAAATTCATAGGAAACAACAATGAGTAGTCTAATTTTTTTAGGAACAAACCTTCTAGTTTCTACTGATAAAAATTTGTGTTAAAAGAATATTCCATTGTTTTTTGTTAAATGGCAGATTTGCTACTGGCTGTGTATCGCTCAATAGGTTATATTAGCCAATATGATTGCAGTGTTCATGATAGTATATACTAGTTAGTTTCTAGTATCAAAATGATAGATAATGCAATGAAGGAATAATGCTTATCTGCTTTCTTGGGCAAACAAATCTGGGAACAAAGGGAGTGAGTCTTGCGTAACAGCTACAGGCACAGGCAAACTTAACATAGATTATACAATGGATATAATATAATTATGGCCACTTAAACTTGTACTCAGGCTTAGTAATAAATATTTGCCTCTGGTAACTAGCTGGTTACTTGAATAAAAAGTTGATTTCTAGTCTGGTTTGTGCCTTAACCCAGACAACTCAAGTTCTGCTTTTACCAGCAAGATCACACAGTGTTTCTAGTCTAAATCATTAGAACAAGAGTTTCCTGGACAACCTTTAGAAAAAAATAATTTCAAGCCCTTCAGGAAACACTTATAAGTGTGTGAAGAAAAATGGGTTTTATTATATTAACTACTGCATTTTAAGCACTATTTTGCAGTATAATCTTCTCTTAATAACAATCTTAACTTCAATTTCTAAAAGTAATTAATGGAACTTTAATATTTAAGACCTTTTTGGAATATGTAACCAAGAAAATGAAGGAAAGCAACTAGGGGTTTTGTTGACCACTTGCTATGATTATCAACAGTAGATAGTAATGCAATTGAAAATAAAGTCTATGAACTGCACAGAATGTTTACATAACAATACTGTCATGAGAATAATTTTGAATTTGGTTTAACAATACTGCTCAATTTCATTCTGTTAGATTCTGCTAAGGTTTAAGATTTTTTAATTTTTTATAGCTACCGCGCATGCGCGACAGTAGCTACGATGCTATCGTTTTGATGGATAGAGTCGACTTTAGGTTGGTACACCATGTAAGACTGCACAAATTTTCCCGAGATTTTCTCCCACTGTAACTTGTAACCACAAGATTTAGTTGCACAAAGACTCCTGAGAATTTTTCTCATTGCTTGATGAGAAAACAATGCCTCGTGTGTTTATGTTATTGTTAGCCGCATCTACAGCTGCAGATCTCTTGATGAGAAAACAACGCCTCATGTTTATGTTAATGTTAGCTGCATCTGAGCTTGTTAAGAAAAATCCATTGAAAATAAAATTTTGAAAAGATGTCAAGTCGTACAAACCTATTGTTTGGGCTGAGCACCGACCAGTTTCCATGTTGTAGAATGCCAGTCATTTGTCGAATAACCACTAATCTCAAACAATAGGGCTAGTCATTCAATGTACAAATATTATGTAATCCGTAACTAAACAGTAAATGGTATGGGCGTGTAGGCCCTTCGACAACCTTTTCTAAAATAGCTGTACATACTAAACAGCACTGTATTCACATACCTATGGAAACAAGAACACAGTAGCTACACACATGCATTGTGGGCCTACTTTTGTTAAAAATTATCTTCTTGCAAACCCTCAACATAATAAAAAAACACCTTATCGCAGGTATCAAGGGAGATCTAGGCCCAAAAGGTCACAGAGGACAAAGAGGTAAGTTAGTTTTAAGTGTTTTTTAATGTGGCAACTGTCTGTGTATATATATAAAGTGAATGATCTAAGAGTTTTGGTGAGAGGAAAGGGTACCTTACATTTGTGTGAAGAAACTTATAAGTAATAGAGTGTGAACTTATATGATAGAGTGTGAAAGTGTCTTTACTGTACCTTCATCAATGTTAATTAAGTTTTTCCTAAATTAACTTCATCATCATTGAGAAAAAGAGATGCAATTCGCTCGTCTTTTTGTATTGGATTTTTATTTAGATGAGGATATACTAACTTTATTAAGTTTGTTATACAGCTTTTTAAGTGTTGTTTCTTTGTAGGGAAAAGAGGCAGGCCGGGTCCACGAGGACCTCAAGGAAACCATGGTAAGCATTAAATGCTTCAGAACTCAAAATCAGCATCAAAATTTTTAGCATTTTAACTACAATTTCCTTATGATAACAAGATCTAGACTGAGCAGCCTCTTTGCTGGGTGGAAATGACAGGGTGCTTTGCTCTTCTGTTTTGACCTAGCAAGGACACTACACTGTGGCCAGTACTAGTGTTGCCAGAGCCTACCTAACCTATCTGTTAACTATTCTTTTGTTTATAGAATTCATAAATTCATAAAATTTACTGGTCAACTTATAAAGTTTACTAAACTGTCAGTAATCTGTTAGAGAATTAAAAACTACAGATTTTTTAAATAGTTTTTATAATAAATAAATTAATGAACGATGACTATGATAGCCTTTGTTTATCCATAATAAAATTTACTGCTGAAAAACTTGTTGGGTGTGCTTCATCATGGAACCAAAGCTACATCCTGACCATATAAAGAGTAAGAACTAACTCAGTAAAGATGTATTTTGAGCTTTGAGCTTGAACACTCATAAAATTTCATTTGTAGTTTTATGGAAAAAACAAAGTATTTGTAATTTGTAGTATAATCTAACTGTTCTCCAGTTGTCAGGAACTAGTTCATCACTAGATACTATAACCTTGGGTAAGTTAAAGGAAGTTAAACATAGTAGCCCTGCAATGTAGTCTGTTTATACGTAACTAATAAAAGCTGCTGCACAAACCCAGTAAACAATAATAGGCTGGATTTGTAACCAAATCGAAGTAGAATTTTTGTATAACATACTGTTGATAAAATCATGCGTACATTTGTACTTAATTGGTTTAAAACTTCATGTACCTAAAGTAAACCTTTTCTCAGGTCACATAAATACTATTCCAAAGCTTAAAACAGAAGGCATAAACTTTATAGTGAAATGTGGCTGTGGCAAATGTTATCCAGGACAAACTGTCAAAGCCATTAAAGAACACAAAAGGCACACAACCATTATTGGAGAACACAAAATTTCAGCTATAGTTGAACATATTAATGAAGTTAAAGTGCTACAAGAAAAAATGGAAATATATTTTCCCAGGATCATTAAAGAATCTGTCAAGATAGTAAACTTCAGTATAGAGGTGACTTGAATAAATGAAGACCCAAAGAACTTCTCTGTCTGAATACTGCTATTGACAGTTTGTCCAGATATGGTACAGCTATAGATTGAATCACTTAAATGCATTATCAACCAAAAAAGGGCACACTGAGATAGGCCCGAAAAGGATTTATTGTGCAGCCCTCTTGCAATCTCAAAACCTATGGCTGCAGAGCATTCTCGTACACTGCCCGAAGACTGTAAAACGCCCTTCCAGAAGATATTATAGGTTGCATGGTACTTTCTTCTTTTAAAGCCAAAGTAAAAACATATTTTTAAGTGTTTTATTGTGCATAACTTGACTTATTTTCTCATTTTATTATCTAGTTTTTGCCTCTTTGCAAATTTTTCTACTATTTCTTCACTGTTGTTAACTATACTTTTTATTGACTTATTGTTTATTGTATACACTAGAGTATTAAAGATTAAAAATGATGTAAAACATATATACATAAAATTGTAAAGCACTGCTGGGCTTATAGTAGCAGCAGCACTATATGAATATTGCATTATTATTATTATATACGTTAATGCCTTTTTAAAAATTGTGTTGTGAAGGCTACTACCAAAGAAGGCAAAATGTTAATGTTTTCAAGTCTTCACATATTTTTTGATTAAACAATAAAGTTTAAATTGAAAATTATAATTGATAACAATGTTCATTAGCTAAAGTTATAAAAGTCAGGGATGATTAGTTACTCTGTTTTCACTGTATTCAAGCATTTCCTAACCGCGATGTGCAAGTTCTGCTGTTACACCTTTCTAACTGTGCTTGCATTATTTCAATTTGTTCTTAGGTTCACCTGGTGTACCTGGACAAAGAGGATTGCATGGAATGCAGGGTTAGCATTAAGACACTTTATTTGCTTCTATTTTGTCTTTCTTTCTTTTCCTCTGCTTGTTCAACATGTTGAATGTAAAATTATAAAGAACTTTTGCAAATTAAAATTTAATGTGTAGTTCAAAGAAATAGTTTCAATATTTTTATATGTAAATTATAGATGGTCTGATTTTGAGATAGTTCTCAACTAAATTACCATTTTCACTTTAAAGTCTGTACTGGTTGACAAGGGGATAAGTCACGTTAGGGAAATCAAACCCTATGTTAATGTTGAGCTAACTCAATGAAAACAAAATCTTTTTGCCCTTGATGCGTTTTGTTGATAAATTCAGTAAGTTATGGGTTGATGTCAGTATGATTTATACTTTACACAAAAGGGGAGGAGGTCCAAGGCGTATATATATGTACGCTTTTTTCAAATTTAGAAAATGATGATTACATTTCAGCAAAAATAAAGTTTAAGCCAGCAACTGAACACTGATCTTGGTTTCTGCTCCCACTGTGATACTTTTTGGTTATTCGTTGATGTTGATGGTTCTGGTTGTTACTATTTTGTAAACAATTTGTAAATATCAGAATGAAAAAGTACAATGTAGTCAAAGTGAATATCAAGATGCTGTGCAATTGTCTTCTTTGTCAGCACCAATTCTTGACAGCACAGGAAGATTTTGTGTCATTCATAGCCATCTGAAAACTTACTGGAAAAGTGTCATTTTACTGAATATGCTTTTGGAGGAGAGAGGGAGGAGGGGCTTGGAAAACAATGAAAAAAAGTGTGGCCTCAAAATCATGTTTTTGAACATTTACTGATATAGTTTTGCCACTGGGTATTGTCATTTTGAGAGATATCACTAAGTTTGATAAGTTTTTAGTCTTGATTTTATAAAATTAATATCACATCAGCTTCTCAGCATTTGATTACAAGCCCCAGAAATTTACTGAAGTTCTGAAACAAGGGTGCTAAAAAACAGAGACAAGAATGATATAGTACTGTCTCATTTTGGCCTAGTCAGAACCTGTCTGTTTTTCTGCTCACACCAACTGAAATTCCAGGTTTACCAGGACTGAAAGGAGATAGAGGCTTACAAGGCCCTCCTGGTATTCAAGGTGATAAAGGAGATACAGGTATTTTAAACATCACTGTTTTTTTAACTCCCTCTCTGCTGAACACTTATGGGTTTCATTTTATCAAAAACCATATCTTTATTCATGGTTGAGCACAATTTATTTATATCTCGGCTTGCACATTCTCAATTTATGTTTTCATTAACATTTTTCTGCTCTACTTTTAATCCAAATAATTTATAACATTTTCATCCGGTGTTGCAAAACTGATCATTGTAAAGCGCCTTCATATAGAAAAGACACTAAATAAATGCACCACTTTACTTTTACTTTACTTTAACACAAATCTGTTCTTGTTTTGTTATATAGAATTAAAACTAACAAACTGTTGTTTCAAGGGATAAGAATATAAGACCCTTGTAAGTCTGAGGTTGTTTTAGCAGACCACTCTGTTGTATTTGTGAAAATATAAGGATACTGTAAAGTCTCACTTCTTTAAAACTGGAATTCGTTAATAAAATTATGCTCTCAAAGTCATTCAAACAACTGCAACTTTTGCACAACAGGCATGGGTACTTTGCTAGATTTCCATCCTGTTCACTGCAAGCACATGTTCATTTTTCATGCTTCATAATTTTGAGAAGAGGTTTTCATTGTTGCTTCGTTGCACAACTTTAAATGGCTTAAGTTATTCCATTTTCTCTCAGGAGCAAAGGGTCATATTGGTAAGAGAGGCCCACCTGGAGAAAAAGGTGACCGGGGAGAGAAGGGAGATATAGGACCAAGAGGATTTAAGGGAGAAAAGGGAGAGATGGGATCACTTGAGGTATTTTCAGTTGTTTCAGTTTTCATATGTAAGTCATGAGACAGTTAATTCATTGCTTGAGCAAAATGAAATTTTTAACATTTGTGAGGTGCTTTATGTAGTAATTTTATTCCTGGTTTGCTTGTTCTGTGTGTTAAAAAATTCATTTGCAGTGCAGTCAATTTTAAGTGAGCTTTGTGTTTGTTCCTGCATGGGTCAGCCAAAAATTTTACTTTGTAGTTGTCCCTATTTAAAGATTTTAGATCATCCCACACAAGACCACAAGAAGTTAAAAGCAGTTTGTGTGAATAATAGGTGAAAAACATGGCTAGAAAGTGAGAATTGACATTGGTGACTTGGTGCAAAGTTTTTTTTGTTACAGCTCACAAATCTCAACAATCAACATCATCTAACTGGCAGTTTAAGTCCCTAACAAATAGTTGCCCCATGCTAATTCTAGTTATCAGAGACTACCAGACAATTGAAAGAAACTGATACCTGTTTTCTTAATGCACGTTTAATTAACTAGCAATGTTTTTCTAGATTTGTCTTAGAAGAATGCTTTTAATTATTATTCTTAAGGTTAAAAGGCCACCAATTTTTTTTGTTATGATACCAAACTAACTTCATTTAATTTTTCTTTAGTCCAACCCTCGGCCATCAGCACATTTGACAGGAAACACAAAGACATCTTCATATGTGAAAACTGGTGTGTGTAATTTTCCAATTATCATCTGAGTGGATCACATGTTTAATTCAAGCAAAAAAAATACTCTTTTTAAAGAAACATTACAGTTTTACAAGCTTTTGCCTCCATATTCCTGACTTTTTTAATTTAGGAAGTTATGATGCAGAAAAAGTAGTTGTTGCTTGAAAATAAACAGGTTGGTGGTACAGAAAGTGTTTTTGGGAGGATAAGCAAAGTTGACAATGGCAATGTTTATTTAGTAAATTTCTGAGTTTTCTGAACATATAAAGTTCTTATGTAGTAGATATGAATTTGAGTTTTAGTTTTTTTAAAGGGTGTATCACCTATTTCAGAAAGCACATTTTATCTTCCTCATTTTATAGGTATCGTTCGCCACTGGCAAGACAACATTGACTACGCCCATTCATTTGGAGGCATGCAACATGTAAATGGAGATCTCATTATCCCAAAACAGGGTCGCTACTATGTTTACAGTCAGATATACTTTCAGTCAAATAAAGATAAACCTCACCTAGTACATTTTGTTCATCACACTCCTGTCAATGGAACACAGGTAGTGATCATGCGTAGTATTACTACAAAGTGCCAAGATCCAAAGTTAAATTTTTATCTGTTTAGCAGTTACCAAGGTGGTGTGTTTCAACTTCAAACTGGTGACAAACTAACTGTTGGTGTGACTGAAAGTGTTCTTGACAGAGTGTCAATGGCTGATACAGCAAGCTTTTTTGGTGCATTCATGATCTAAGAACGGTTAGTTGTTGTACTGTAATCTATTCTGAGTTTGTACAGATGTATAGATAGAGATCTCATTATGTTTAATGGCATAAGTTTTTGTTTTCTCAGTAAGAAGCCTGTTAGAAGTCAGTTAGCATATTACCCATGAGTACCAATACAGTACCAAGTTTAATTTTCAGTGTATTAGTACTATATTGTTAGTAGATAATCACTATAACAGCCAGAATATGGCAGGGGTATTAATTACTGCCGAAAAATGTTGTTGGTACTTCCTTAGTTTGCCAAAGATAATTTTGGAACAAAGGTTGTTGATAGAGGGTTTCAGAAAATTTGATGTCTTTGTGATGTTTTTAAGTACTTTAGTTGTAAGATCTTTGCTTTACATATATATTGTAGCAGTTTGTTCTTATTATGGTTTATTTTACATTAGCATGAAAACTTGTTCCTGGAATTGTGCACATGGCTATCAAATATTATTTTTTTAGCACTTTGTTCAAATACACGTTCAGTATTGTTTAAAACCAAGTTTTTGAAACGGATGTAAGTACTAGTTTTCACTCATTGTGTTTATTATTATTATTTTTACAAATTGAAACTTTGTAAACTCTAACTATGAAATCTGAGTTAGAACAACATTTTTGTTGGGCTTCTTATTGTTGACAATACCGATTTTGTTTTGCCATAAGAACCAAAAATGTTCAGGTCAAAGTTGAAACAATATGAAATAGGCACTTTATTTAGACTTAATTTTTTGTTTGTTTGTTACATTTCTATAAATTTTTCGTTTAATTTTTATCTGTAATACAACAAAGCTCTTACGTAATCAATTGAAAGTACATGAATTGTCCATAAATTAGCTTTGTGGACAATAAATATGAAAGTTGAGTCTTATTTTCACCATCTTCTCAACAAATTTTGATAACAAGAAATTTTATAATATAAATTTCAATTAATTATTAGTCGCACTTGTTTTATGTGCACCAATTTTTATGACAATATTTTGCAACAATTCCATCAGAATAAGTGGACTATATCATTTTGTAGAAAGAATGTAATTTTAATATTGAAGTAATTTGTACATTGTACATATTTTTCTTGTAGTTATTTGCCAGGGAAAATTAGTTGTATTCAGTAATTAGTAATGCATTTGCAGCTGGTCTTGAATCAACGAAGTTTGTGGAATGAAACAATTTGCAGTTGTGTAGTGGCGTCTAATATTAAGTTCATTTCAAATTCACAAACTAAGTCACGTTTGTAATAAATTTACTGTAAAAATTAAAACTGTTTAGACAATTTTTTTCCGAGAAGTGGTGTTAAATCACAGCCACAGGCAAGACAAAACAGTTTGGTTTGGTTTGGTATATCATCCACATTGTATTTTTATGTATTGCTGTATCCATGACTTTTGTTTCTTTGTGAACCCATTTCAGAGGTTTACAGAGGCTGTCTGTAGATCAGTAGTTTCTTATGCCGTCAGTTTTTGCAAGCTACATTTTTGCATCACACATTGTTTTTGATAATGCAAATAGTTCGTCCAGTCAGAATATGTTAGTAGTAATACATCGGAAAGGGCAGCTGCAAAGGAAGTAATTGTGTAAAATAGGTTTAGAACTTGCATCTCAGGTGAAACAACTACCCACTCAGCTTGATCATGTACGTGTTGGTTAGCATTGCCGGAATGTTTCATACACATATGAGAATTCCAAAACGTTCTTTGATAGCCTTAGCACTGGGCTGCCAAGACACTTTCATTTGAAAACTACAAACTCATTTACATAATCAGAGTAATAAGGCTGATAATTGTGAGGTTCCTTGCTTTTAAACCTAGTTTAATGCTGTATAAGTATTAAGCCATTGGTTTGACACTTATGGCACCTTTGGAACCAAAATGCCGCGGGATGATATTCTTCACTTCAAAAGTGTTCTTAGCACACTATTAGCACTTTGGGCCAAGGAATTCACGTTCAAATGCGTGAATTTCTGGGACCACTGTGGAAAAATTATGGGCTCTGGCGTATTAGTTATTTGGTTAATTCTTTTGATTAGTTGGTTAATTAATTAATTCAAGTAATAGTTACATTCGAAATAAAATGTATTTTTTACATTCTATGTAATAGCTTCTTTGCAAAGCAAAGCATTTTTGTGCTTGAGATTATTTTCTTGGTTGGAGAAAAAGTCAATTTCCCACTGGGAATGTTTTTTTAGAGAACAGCATACTTGCTTATGTCATTAAAGACACTAAAGATAATACAGCGATTAATTTTTTGACAAAAAAACCCAAAAATACTAACAATACTATGTACTAACCTTGTATATTCTATGAATCTTCGTTATGGCTTGACCAAAGTGGTCGTCTCGCAGTCTGACATGTTAGCTGCCCGCTTGTTCTCAAACCTCCGAACGGTCATGGCCACCCGACTGCCCTCTTTTGCGGTTATGGGGATTTGGGTCAAGAGACGTCTGGCCTTTGCAGACTAGCCGTCACAGGACAGATTTGGTAATATGTGTGTTGATTAAGAAACGATAATATACGATATATTTGAGTAGGAAAGAGCCCATAATTTGTCCATCGTACATACTCCTTTTTTGTTTAAAGGGTATTAGTGCAATACTGTGTAATGATAATGGTTACTAATAAATGTGTTTGCATTTAAAGTATGTATTTGATGTCTGTTACGAACCTCGATTTTTCTTGGTATACCGTAATACGAAAAAAAAAGCCCCTCTCCGAAAATAATTTGCAGGGCGTTTAGGAAAAGCTTATGGAACGACAAGCTTCACTCCTTCTCCCCCCTCCTCCTGTTTGTTTACGTCATGTGATGCCAGAGTAAACAAGGCTAAGTCATTTTTATAGAAAAGCCATGCTGCAGGGGCCGTTTGTTCGGAAGCTGAATAAATTCAAACCGGGATTAACTGTTGGTTGTCATGGAAATTAACCCAGGATTATGGGGGATCGCCGGGCGTAGTTGTTCAAAAGACGATTAGCCCAATCCAGGGTTAATTACCATGACAACCAATAAGTTTTGTTAAGGTTAATCCTGGTTTAAAGTTAATCGGCTTTTGAACAACCGGCCCCTGTTGAACAAGTGGGCCAAGCAGTATAAATCGTGTTAAAATGGACAAAGTTAAGTGCACATTGTGTGGATTGGCCTAACCAAGACCAACCAAACGCCTGGAAATTGTTACGTCGCCACGCAGAGTTTTTGTTCGGTGGACCGCTGTCGGCTAAAAATGAGCAAATGTGTAGCTTTCTGGTGATGTGAGTCGTTGAAAACGGTAAAAATGTTAAAGATGGTTTGTTAACGAAGGTGAGGAAAAAGAACTCAAAACATAAAGCGTATGTTTTCGCACGCTACAAATTCCATAACTAAGAAAATTGAAGAGAAGAACTAGCCATTTCAACGGTTCGGTTTTTGAACTTTAACTACTTTTCAAAGATAGTGGATACGCTGGTCAAGATGAAATGGCTCGAGTTCATATTGTAATTGGCTCTAAATCAAAAGTTCGTGAGCGTCTGATTAAGCTGCAGATTTATCCTTGCAAAAGGATATCGAAACTTGCCTTACAATGGAGATGTCTCGGACACAAAAGAAAGCCTTGGCAGACCCTAAAGTCCAAGAAAGTTCGTGAACGTCTGATTGAGCAGGGATCAGCTGCAGATTTATCCTTGCAAAAGTATATCCTTGGCGGACCCGAAAGTCCACGCAGTTGGCAAAGTCAAGTATCCTCAAAGGAGAGAAACACTGGAGCTCAAAGAAAAACAGCTGGAAAGATAACTTCATCTATCTGAAAAATGTGTATTTAACAAACCACACAATACCAAGGACATCCAATTTCCAGTCAGAGGTAAACAATGTATTAAGTGTCGCAAGTTTAGTCACACCTGCTAAGGTGTGCAAGTCAATTCAAGCTATTGAAGATGGTAATGATTCTGATGATCTTTATACAGGCTCAATTAATGAAATTAACAGAGAAATTAAAGATCAATGGAAAGCTCCCCACTGCTCGTTAAGGCATGTAATAACGAGATCCCCCTTGGACCAACAAGCATTAGGCTACAGGCATATGTAGGACACGACAAAGATGTTAAAGAAATGACAACTTCACCATGACAAAAGAGTAAAATCTAACCACTAAAATTCTAAATAACAACGCATGATCAGATGGTTCATTTATCATTAGTGCCCAAGCATGTAAACAGCTACACCTAAAACGGAATCTTTAAAATTATGCCTGCTTCCTAGCATTGAACAAATGCACACCTAAAATCTTCAAAGCGTTCAAAGGATTAGGGTGTCTTCCTTTATGACACTTGATCATTATTGACACTTGATCACTCAAACCAGTAGCTCACCCCCCTCGACGAGTACCGCCAGCTCTGAAAGAGAGAAAAAAGAATGAAGAGTAGTTGTACGCGTGGGTCAAGATACCGGCAGATACCGATTTACTCGTCTACCATTTTGGAATCAAGTCAGCATTAAAAGTCCTCCAAAGATTCATGTCACAGATGTTGTAAGGAATCCCTGGAGCACACAATCAATCACTGGAACAGATTCAATTGTATAAGATATCCTAGTCTAGGGTTAAACAGTCAACTTACATGACTTGAGGCAAAGATAGGTCCAAGACAGAGTTAGGGCGTACAACCTGAAGCTTAATGCTAGCAGGTGTAAAATTATGAAAGCATAAAGTCTCGTATGTCGGAAATCACATCAATAGTGAAGGCCTCAATCCAGACCCTGAAAAAATCAGAGCAGTAGCAAACATGCCCAAACCACAAAACCTAAAGGAACAGAGAACTTTCCTTGGTTTTATACAATACCTGGTTTTTGTCCAATCTAGCTACAGAACGTGCTCAACTGAGACAGCTCTTAAAGAAAGATACAGCCTGGCCACTGGGATCAAAGCAATTAGCAAAGTTTGAACACGCTAAAGCAAATGGTAACTTCAGCAGCGGTTCTCCTTTACTATTGCCCAGCGAAACCAGCCACATTGTCAGTTGGTGCAAGTGCAACTTGAGTTGGAGCAGCCCTCATCCAGGTTAACTAACCAGATGTTTATGCCGCTAGAGCCCTCACTGCAGCCCAACAAAGGAATACTCAAATTGAAAAGAGGTTGTTTGCTATAGTTTATGAATGTAACAAGGTTCATCGGTTCATTTATGGCTGAACAGTAGAAGTAGAAACTGAACATAAGCCGTTAGAGAGCATAAACGCCACTCCGTCTACAGAAGATGCTGTTAAGGCTACAGAGGTATGACCTGAAAGTCAAATATAAACTTGGCCAAGAAATTCACCTTGACACACTCAGCCGAAACTGCTTGCCAAAAACGAAGGAATTCCTTATTGAAGATCTTGATGTCTGCGAAATCAACTCAACACGTTTACCAGTCTGAGGAGAGAAGTATGCGAGCTACAACAGGGATGGTAGGTATGACCGTCGTATTTTTAGGGGTAAAAATTGCCAGTCCGGTATTTTTTAGGTGTTGTTAAAAGAAATCCTGTGTCAAACCAAGAACCTGGTATTTTTTAGGGTTTAAAAACGTGAAGCTATAGGACTGCTTGCAGTCCCGTGTTTTAGCAAATGTGCGTACTGAAAAAGAAGTATAGAGAAAAGTCCTTCGGATAACGTCCAATTGCATGCGCACCTTTTTTACTGCATATCACGTTCGACGCAACAAGAGGGGCCCACGCCGACCCGCTAGCTATACAGGGATATTTTTCAGATTACAATTCGTATTTTTAGGGTAATTTTAAATAAACCGAGAGGCATTTTTTGGGGTGAAAAAATTTTTATCCCTTGGTATATTTTAGGGTATTTTGGGAACTTTACCGACGGTCATCCCTACCCTTTTGACCCCGAAGTAGACCCCCCAGGGAATTTATGGGGGCAATCTACGCAAAGGGGAAGAGTAAGCAAGGGGCAAGCAACGAGCTCGTGACGTATTGTACTGGCTCAAAAGAAATGGAAGAGAAAGTAGCTAAATGTAAAGTGTGTAGCAGACATCAGAGGAAACAGCCAAACGAACCTCTCTTGCCCATGAACCGTCAGACAGACAGGGGCAAAGATCGGAACTGACTTGTTTCAACCAAATGTACGTATCTACGTACAGTAGATTAATACTACAACTATAAGTGGATTGAAGTCCATCTACGCCCAAGTGAATCCAGCAAAGACATTAGTGAAATGTTGAAACGGTCCTTGCCCTTTGGACATTTTTGGCAATATGGAATACCAGATTAAGTCGTATGTGATAATAGCCCCACATTTTTTCCTAAGGAATTTGCAGAACTTGCGAAAGACTATGATTTTCGATCACACTACTACAAGTCCTCACTATCCACAGGCAAAGGGACAAGTAGACCGTATACGTACCGTACGGACACTGAAAAACTTGATGACAAATCCAGACATCAACAAAGCTCTATTGAGCTATCAAAAACACTGCTTGATACAATCCAACTATCTCCAGCACAGATGATGATGGCACGAAGACTAAAGACAACAACAACCGAATTGTAAAAACCACCATGCCACTAGCAAAGAGTTACCTGTATTACAGAATCCGGAAGAACGCAGCACTGGAAAGATTGCATGGATCCCAGGATTGAGTAAGTTCCAAACATCCAAGACCAAGATCATATGTTATACAGGCACCGGATGGTTGAAAGTATAGACGAAACCGAACGCTTCAACCCATTCGAAGTATCTTTTCAGTATGGTAATTCGTGGTTCCCAAATATTTTTCGGCCAGTTATTATGATCCATGTATAGAATTTCTTTAAGATTCATGAGACAAAAATTCAAGATTCACGATTCATTTGTTTTATTGTCAATGGTTCATTATTCACAGCCTGAGAGATGATATGATTCTTGATTCCTTCACTTTTTTTTCCCGTGATTCATGATTCAAGATTCTACTTCCATCCCCAATTAATGGTGACATGACCACAGGAGCTTTTTCGACAAAGCTGTTCGAACCGGCTGTCTGATGTCGCCCTGATTCCTTCGATATCAACTCTGACCGAACGAAAAACCTCCTGAACCTCAGCTACTTCGGGGTCAAAAGGGTAGGGATGACCGTCGGAAAAGTTACCAAAATACCCTAAAAATAACAAGGACAAAAAATTTTCCACCCTAATAAATACCTCTCTGTTTTAAAGTTACCCTAAAAACACCAATTAAAAACTGAAAATTTTCCTGGGTAGCTAGCGGGACGGCCTTAAGTCTCCTCTCGTTGTGTCGAACGTGATATGCAGTATAAAACGAGCGCACACAATTGGACGTTACGTTCGCCGAGAACTTTTGTCCAGTACGCACGTTTGCTAAAACACAGGACAGCAAGCAGTCCAATAACTTCACGTTTTTAAACCCTAAAAAATACCAGATTCTTGGTTTAACACAGGGTTTCTTTTAACAACCCCTAAAAAGTACCGGACTGGCAATTTTTACCCTTAAAAATACGACGGTCATTTCTACCATCCAAATACGGGGAGTACCCCCTCCCCCCTCCCGGGTACAAAACCTCCAGAAAAAACACCTACAACACTACAAAAAACAAAGCGACAGCAAAGGAAACTGGAAACTGCCCCTACTACAGTAACAAGAGCAGGGAAATCAGACAAAGCACCAAGTCGTTTCACCTTTGTTAAGTATTAAGATATTTTATAAGATAACACCAGTGAATCTCGCGAGCTGATTAGTCGAGAGCGCAAGAAAATCATGTGTGTAAGAGAGTACTTACTATTTTCTTGCTTTTGAAAGTGTCACACAACACTAAATAAACTGCCATATTCATTGCTTGCAAATAACTAGTTACTTAATTCATGTTAGCCAGTGACAACATACAAAATTCTAATTCAATCTGCAGTAACAAATGAAAATGATTTGTCAGCATCTTTAGCATTAATGACTAGCATATAGCTCAATGCTTATTTGTGTTAATGAGATAATCTAGGCTAATTAAAAGACAGGATAGTAACCATTTTACAAAAGTTTCAATATTTAATGACAAAATGACAGCCGTAAGGTATGAGCATATACATTTTAGGGGCAGCGAATGACCGTCGTTTTTGTGGTCCACTTCTCAAAACTTGTTTTGTTTTTTGTTTTACAACTGGAAACCCTAAAGAAAACCCCCAAGGAGAGCTCTTTCTTTGATGGCCGAATCGTCTTTGAGCTGAACTATAATATTTTAGGTGCAATTTTCCGTTTCTAAGCGTTACAATATTTCATTTGGCATTTACCGAGAAAAAAACGGACGGTATGCTTAAATTCTGTCACTTATATGCCAAAATGAAACATCAGCCCATACGTAACAAAAAACTAACTTAAGTCTGCTTCTCGTATAAAGCATCGTATACATTTGTGTAACAATCTATATATGGCAGGCCTCATCGATATTCAGCCGTTATATGATAATTAATATTTAACTTGAAGGACATATCTGTTTTTAGTGCACATTTCCGCTCGAATCTTGCATTGAACGTACGTGGAG
>JANVCF010238370.1:0-16053 GCA_025388745.1 Hydrozoanthus gracilis
TGAGAGCCAAAAACGAAGATCTTCGTGTCCGTCTTAACATGGGAGCCGAAGCATATAAAGTAAAGTTTATTGAATGCAGAAGATTGCAATCACAAATCCAGAAAGTACAGCGAAGGATTTCTTCAGAATCACTTGTCTCCGAGTCTGAAAGTTCAACTTCTGATGCGCAGAGTGTTGTATCTAAGTTGCGACAAGCCTTGGATGAAGAAAAGCAGTTGTCAGATGGTATAAAGAAAGCTCTAGAAGATGAGAAAGTACTGTCAGTGAAGAGAAATGAAGAGATCGAAGAGGTACATTCCTAAGGAGTTTTTTGCTAGTACCATATTTGCTCATGTGTAAGTCAAGCTTTGCTACAAATACTGACCTTGACTTATACTACATGGGGGAAAAACTAAAATGACAAACTTTTAAAAAGTTAATTTGATTTGGACCCAAAGTGGGGCTTAGTTTAGTCTTAAACAGGGTATTGAGTTATACACATGAAGCAAATATGGTACATACTCTTGTGTTTGTGCAATTTGTAGTATTGTTGTCAGAGTGGAATACTCTGAACTAATAAGTAATCACTAATGGTTTAGGTTGAAAATCTCGGCATAACATCGTGAGATGTTGGACTGGGAAAACTGAAGAGGAATATCATTAGTAGTAACTAGTAATATTGTATCATGAAAATTGCTTAGCTTTGACAATGATTTTCTGTCATATTCAGATTGATACATATGTGGTGATGACTAATATACTCTGTGGAAATGATGTCATCACCTAATAAGTCACTACTGTTGACTTTGCAGTATTTTGTAAGAAATTAATCGCTGACTCAACCAATTTTTTGCTACTGTTTGTTTTGCAAAGTCTCAGAAAAAAGGAAAAATTTTGAAACTTTCTGTTAAACAAATGATTTAAAATGAAATATTTGTACTTAAGTTGTTATTGAGCAGATTGTTTGTTCATCTGATATATTGGTTACCTGTTGTGCCAATAGATGTTTTTAAGAGTTACCAGGGTATTTGTTCCATTTTTTTTATTTAGGAGTCAATTACAAAAATACAGGGTTAGCAAAGAGTTACCAATGAAACAACCTGTTTAACGTGATGACGAAGCAGAATCACCAATTTTAAAGGCTGACTTTTCTTTAATTTGTTTTAATAGAAACTTCCTGTTTGGCAGAGGGGATTCTAGAACTCATTTAAAAATAACTTGAAAAACCAAGTACTATGGATAATGGTACCATACTATATTTTGATAACAGTTTTATTTAAAACTTAAGTTTTTCCCTGCTTAATCAATAGTTATAAAACAGCTACCTTGAACTATTGTTTAAAAAACTTCCATGGGACAATGCTTGATTGCTGTCAAAAGCTTGTTTAGTTAAGTTTAGAGCAACTTTATCAGTTTGTATACAATAGTTCTATTATTTTTTTCAAAAACATTTTTTCTGTTAAAGCCAATAATAATTATGTTTGTTTTGCTTGAATTTAGAGTAAGTTTTTAGTTCTTCATTGGGTTTCAATCAACAACTGAGAGTTTTTATACTTTTGAAACCTTCTCAAGTCAATTTCAGTTGTTTTGGCCTTTATCCAAGCATACCAGTCACATACCTCATTTTTTATTGTTCTTGTTTATCTTTGTAAAGTTTTGTTAATGGAAACTCACAGTCAATGAAGAGAGGAAAGAAAAAAAAGCATTTTTTTGTTTACTAGACACTGGAGTTGTGCAGTCATATCTAATTAATGAGGCCCAGTCTAACTTTAAAAAAAGTTATGCATCTTTTGGCCTAACTTGAATTCAAGTTCAGACTCATTAATATACCTTTTAAAGATATTAAAGCACAGAAACTAGATTTTTCTTTTTTTCAATTTTGTGAGACTTTGCACATGTGAAAATTGTTTTTGTAAACATAAATGATGTTTGCTTGCAAACAAACTAGTTAGAAAATTTGTATTTTCCTTTGCTAAATTTCAAACAAAGTGCAATAATTACAGATAAACCAAGAACCAAGTTTCATATTCCATAATTTGTACAATTATTATTTTGCAAGTGAAGTTAAATTCTACTAAGATTTAATGTTGTTGTTTCACATATCTTGACCTTAGTCAGAAATTTGAGTAAGGGTCTTTTTTGACTTGTAGAAAGTGTAGTGTCTAGAGATCAATTATTGATTCAAACATTTGTTTAAAAGTTTTTTTAGGTAGTTCCCTGACACAAGTGCATTTACTTTTAAAACAAGTAAAAACTTTTAGTAATGTTCAATGTATTCAAATGAATTGAACTTGATTTAAACTTAAGTCTTATTTGAAATGTTTAGCTGAGACAAGAAAACATGCAGTTGAGGTTGAAAAAAGAGGACAATGTCACCGCAGAATATGTACAGCAGAACCAGTCTTTTCAGGAGGCCAAACTTGAAGTCCAAGAACTACAGTCTCAACTTGAAACCCTTCAAGCTGAGCTCAAAACCAAGAACATGAGGCTTACCAACATGGAGGAAGCATTCAACATTGAGAAGACCGAGAAAGAACACCTCATCCACGAGATAGTAAATTTACAAGGTGAGCAGAAACAGCTTGAAGACGTTTCTTCTGCTCTTACAAATGAGAGAGTAGAGAGAGAGAAGCTTGGCGAGGAAGCTAGGAAAAAGATTCAACAACATGAAGAAAGGGAGCTGGAATTAGTCAAGAAAGTGAAGAAGCTGGAAGATGAGATTCAGCGATGGAAGAAGGAGGTGACAATGTATGTCGAGGCAGAGAGAACATTTGTGGAAAAACAAGAAGAAAAAGCTGATCAGAAGGAAAACAAACAAAAAGATCAAGGCCAGCAACAGAGTCCAGGTACAGCAAACACATCTGTCATTGCTTTTGTTTGGTCCAAGTAATTTTTAGACATCAATTGTTTACAAAAACTAGCCAAATAAGACAATTTCATGAACATTTTCTTGGTACGGGCCCCCTAAAAGGCCTAAGTTAATCAAGCTAGGTTGCATCATCAACATCAAGGTCAAGCACAGTAAGTTATATTATGTTGTTTTGAGATAACAACAAAACATTGTCTTATTCAGCTAGTTTTTGCAATCAGTTAGTAATTTAAAAAAATTAAACTTTGTGAGTTTAAAGAGCTTTAAATGCATAACACAGAAATATACAAATTTAATTGCAAATTTCAACCTGGACTCATACAGAAACCATAAAGCAAATGTTATAATTATTTTACACTCAGACTTTGTTACAGTTTAATTTATCTGCAAGTTATCTGTGGTTATCAGATGTTGTCCACATTTTTTAGTTTTGAAGTTTCAGGTCTTTATAGATAGTTATGACGGGTAAACATTAAAAATGTGATTTACTCCACATGTAACTCCGGTTCTTCCTCTCTTGCATATAGCCCAAGGGTTGCCTTTTCCATCACCCACCCAGTGGTTGAAATCAATGAGAACGCCAAAATACCCACCAACACCACCCCAGCCGTGGGAATTTGTTGAGAGACCTGAGGACCAACCCCAAGTGCCTTTGGGTTGTCAGCTCCACCCAGCACCACAAGAAACTCCAGGACGACAGGTACCCCAGCAAGCCCTGCTGCAGATGCCGCATCAATGTAGAAGTGAATGCCTGGGGAGGACAGAATCAGCTGACCGCCCTGTTACTACTCCCCCACAGCAAGGAACACCTGTAGTAGTGCAACCCCTGGTGGCAGACTGGAGTGTTCCAAACAGGGAGTGTCCAGTTTGCCGTGTGCTTTGGCCTCCAGGGGATGACATCACTGAGTTTGAGAGGCATGTTAATAATCATTTTACAACAAATTAGAAGTTAAAATTTAAACCATACAGATTCTTTGTTGGTGACCCCATTCAAATAATCCAAGATTAGCAGCTTGGGGCAATTAGAATTTTTGTCTTTATCAGTTTACCTCAGTACAAAAGCACATATTTAGTTCAAGTAAGGGAAAGTCACATATTATACATACATACTCTACTGCTCCCTTTAAGTTTTTGATCAGTAGTGGGGTAGGTGGGTGGTTTAGAGGTCAACACCTATTAAGTACTCATACACCTATCCCTTGGGTGAGGCTATATCAAAGTCTAGCTTTAGGCTTTGGGTTGGGGTAGATTTGGAAACCAGCATTGATTGATAACAATAATTATTGATAACAGGGTTCATACGGGTCATGGAATGCCTGGAAAGTCAAGGAACTTTGTAATTTCATTTTCCAGGCCTGGAAAGTCATAAAATTTTGATTAGGGTCATGCAAAGTTATGAAAAATTGGCAGAATTTAGATTGGTAACAATGTGTAGAAAAAATGTAACCAATCCATATATTTGTATAGTCAAAGACTTCACAGCAAAGATAGACTAGCAGAGATGCAGTGTTGTAAAACCGTTTGAGAGTTAAATCATTTTAATTCCTAGAGTTGAACTTGGTAGTGCTACCATGTCTCAAAATAAACACCCATTTCTTCACTTTGTTTAACTTGAATCATGCTAGGAAAAGGGAAAAATTAAACTATTTTTAATGTATTGAGGGAAAAAATAACAATTCTAGGTCGTGGAAAATCAAAAAAAGTCGTAGAAAGAGTCATTGAAAGTCACAGAATTTCAATGTGTCAAAAGAGTACAAACCCTGTGATAATTATTGATGCAAAATTAGCAGCTTGGGGAAATTAGAATTTTTGCCTTTATCAGTTTACCTCAATACAAAGGCACTTATTTAGCTCAAGTAAGGGAAAGTTACATGTTATACATACGTTATTTCTAACTTTAGCTTTTGATCAAGGGTGGGGTACTGGGCAGCTTAGAGGTCAACACATTTTGAGTACTCTTACACCTCTCCCTTGGGTGAGGCTATGGTAAAGTTTAGCTTTAGGCTTTGGGTTGGGGTAGATTTTGATTTTGCAGAAACCAGCTTTGATTGATAATTATTAATTAATAGAGCTGGCCTTAAAGCATTTGAATCCGTTATTGATTAATTAGCACTACCGTAGAGCTTGTTTTGTAAATAATTGAAGTATTTTGATATATTATTTTGTTTAATTAGATTTGAAGCGGAGAAAACAGGTTGTATTGAAAAAGAAGTGGGGTTAATTTATCTAACTATGAATCGGTTAAAATAAGTTATCAGTAGGTTATCTGAAAACTTGTTACTTAGAGGTAATAAGAATAATTGATCGAAACTTAAGGTGGAAATCATTGCTTTTATTTGAATATGTTGTTCTGTTTGAACTTCTGTTTTTTTTTATTAATTTGATGTCCTATTCGTTTTCTTTCCATGCCCCCAAGTCAGTCCCTCTCACTTTGAACAAAAAATGAAATAATTATTCAAGATCCTGCCTTAATATTTGACAATAGATTTTGTTGTAAACTTTTTTTTCAAGAATTTTGAGTATGCTTTAGTTGTGGGAGTTACAATTTTTATGTTGAACTTAAAAACAGAAAATTGGATTAGACTGTTCTAGTTTACTCTGATTTACACAAGAGGTGACATCATGAAAATATGTGCCCCTCTCAAGCACACGTTAGAAAAGTTGGTCTTACCTCTAGAGGTCTGTACTGTAAAGAAACACAGAATGATAAGACAAGGAAACAAACATAATTTATATTGACCATTACTCCAGGGGCTTGTTAACTAAGATATAAACTATTGCAGCTATGCACTTGTAGCAATACAATCATTTCTTTTTAGGCAAATTTTCAGTAAAGAACGTACTACACATAAATAGTTTTAATAAATTATAGAATTATAACATAGAGCCATAGGCAAGTTGTGTTTGAAATGGTTAGAAATTGTAGTTCTAAGGGGAAAAGTTGTGTTAAAATGGTTGTGTATCATAACTAGGGTGCTACCTAAGATCTTCCATTTAGCTCAAACGCCACCGTCAATAACTCAACAAAATTAGGGGACAAAATAACATGACCAGTGCATTACCAAAGATGATTTTTATTTTAACCAAAAACAAATATTCGTATTAGTATAATCACTCTGATTTTTGGTTGTAAGTGTAGTCATCATTTTAAAGGATGGTGTTCAAAAGTTGTTCCTTAAATCTAGAGATGTTTCGTAATTTATGGTATGCATTTAGCAGGGGGAAGGGGTGGGTTAATAGTTCTAATGAAGTGATAGACGTAAAATGACCCACCCTGGGTTCTTTATTCTTATAATATTTGATATTTTGTATTGAAAACTGTTGATAAACTGTTTTGGAGAGCCTGAAAAACTTCTTTTTTATCATCATCATCAAGGTTGAAATTTGCCTTTTAGTTTATGTTTTGAAGGTCATTCTAAGGTTTCTTGAGGTATTCCTCAGAATAGTTACTAACTTTCTTCCAAGGGGTTATGGATTTGCAGCAGATTTCGAAGATTTGAAAATTTGTCTGTCCAACAACTGGTGCCCTTAGTTAATAACAAAAATGTTAATATCTCCAGAACTATAACAGATTATGATAAAAAAAATTTCACCGCTCTCCCTCATTAAGAAAGGTTGATCACTGACATAACAAAATCTTTCATGTCTTAGGCACTTAAAGAGAGAAAAAGTTTTGCTTATTCAAAGTCAAAAAGACCATTTTCAAAGTGCAGATCATGGCAAAAAGTTATACCAGTTTTCATATAATTATGTTTATACTAAATTGATTTTCTGTTTATTTTAACGAGTCTGTTTTATTACAAAATTTCTGTTCCAGATAGATCATAAGCGAAGTTCTCCCAAAGTCATACCACCTCTAACATTTTCATATAAAATTGCGAGTCTAATTTGAAATCGTTTTTGTTGTAATTAAAACTTTTTAAAAAAGGCCTCCAAAATCTATTGATAAGTATTCAAGGTATGCTTAAGGCGGGAGTTATCCATACCAGTCTAATGATTTTATAGATGTTTCGAAATCAGTCAATTTAAGGCCACCATTCTCGATATCATTTTTCACGGCTTACCTCGGTACTTTATCTCTAACCGTTCCACAGAAAAGAATGAACTTATTGATTTTATAAGCTACAAATAAATTTTTGTGGTACACATAAAACCAATGCTGCGTACAGGCATTTGAAAGCAAGAGACTTTTAATTAGTGTCGCTTTCCTATAACGTGAAAGGCTACGCCATTTCCACAGATTTATTTCCTCGTTAATGGACGCTAATTTATCAGAGAAATTCCTCTGATCTAATTCTTTATTTCCACATATATAATGTATTCCTAAAGCTTTTACGCATTTTTCCTTTTCCATAAAACATATGTCACATGACGAGTTCATAGTTGTCGTGTTAACATTGTAAGTTAGCTAGTTGTATGTAACCACATATTAACATAAATAAGGTTAGTAAAAATTAAAGCCAGTAAAAAGGCTAGGTTAGTTTAAGAGGATACTGATTTTCAAAGTAAACACCAATGAAATATGTTGTACATAAAATCGATAGTCCTAGGGAGCAGCTTACTGGTATGCACTAGGTTAATGAAGTAGTTGGACCAAGTTTTGGAACTGGTTTTTCAGATTTATTACGTCTAGAAATTTAAAATTAGCTTACTATCGCAAACGTAGCAATATAATTGGCTAATGTAGTCACTGCTTAAGGGTAATGTAACCAATGCTGACTACTTGCACAAATTTGCGCACAAGAGCTAGACGTGGCACTCCCAGGTATCTGGCGTACCTTCTGTTTTCTCGACAGACTCCCTTAAAAAGGGAGCACCAACGTTTTTCGAGGTACACAAAAAAGTGTTTAGCTCTGGCAGAGCTGTGCCAAGTGCTGTGGGCTTGCAAATTAGATTTGAGTGATAAAATGAAGCGAAAATAAAGGCGTTATTAAGAAGCCACACGTGGTTGGTAAGGGAGTTCACAGTTTGGATTGCAAGAATCTAAGAGAAATCAAAATATGATAGCGAACATCCTTGTTTTAAGCAGACACTGAGCAAAACTTTGGCATCTTAGAGGTACCGTGCTACTTTTCACTGGTGCAAATGAATAGAACAAACTCTCGGAGTCTCAATCTGATTTTTCATTTCTTGAAAAAATCACTTTGTTGAACTGTACGTCTCTTTATTTCACCAGGTAAATCAGGTATTAGATGGTAGGACGCTTGTTCAAAATCATTTATTGTAAT
Source organism: Hydrozoanthus gracilis (assembly GCA_025388745.1). Classification (NCBI taxonomy): domain Eukaryota; kingdom Metazoa; phylum Cnidaria; class Anthozoa; order Zoantharia; family Hydrozoanthidae; genus Hydrozoanthus; species Hydrozoanthus gracilis. The sequence goes on from JANVCF010238370.1 coordinate 8,077, forward strand.
AATTTTATATAGTTTAGACAACCAGGCAGATAGCTAAAGAGACTTACAGTAGAGACTGATTAACTGTTTCGGCTATTCCAGTTCTGCCAATACTAGGCAATTTACTGTAGAAAATACAGCTTTTGAAATAATAAAGCGGCTTACAAAACATTTAGTCTCAACAGTTGTTGTGTACGATGGACGTCCGAGTTTTAGTTTTCTTGTTGTTACATAACTTGCGTTTATATTTGCGCAAGTAAATTCTTTAGAATCTCTCGCGTTTTTAGTTTCTTTTCTCAAAAGAACGTCGAAGTCGATAGCTTGGCGGCACGAAAATTGGGGCGAGAGCCTATTTTTTCTCTTCAGAGAGTCCTGTTGAAATTTGCTTGATTGGCGAAAAAGTTGTGGGGTACCCGTGCTTGTTTAGGAGAAACTCTCAGAAAACTGGCAAAACGTGCTTTTTTACCCCATTTCGAGGGGAGGCTTGAACGAGTTTTAAAAAAAAACAATATATTACGCATTGTTCTTTTCTGATACTTCTTCGAGAGATAACATTCACTAGAATATGACAAAAATGTGTAAACATTTTAAAATTTTTCATATGCGCAATGCAAAACTAGGACAAGTGGTTAATCCTCGGACCATGGTTAAAGTTGTTATCGAGCTACGGACGCGTCCCTGACTGGTCTTGTAAAATAGTCCAAGGGGGCACCCAATTTTTGGGCTAAGTAAAAAAAAGTTTATGTGAAGTGAAACAAGCTCGCCACTTGTCCTCCATAAACCAGAATTCAATTCTATTAGCCAGATTCCATAGGGAAGAACTCAACAAATCAGATTTTGTGAGCTGAGGAATGAATTTGTTGATGCTAACGATAACTGCAAACCAACTTTCGACGTTTTGAGCATTTTAAAAACTGCGGTCTGATTTGGAATTTGATTGGACTCACGCCCGTAGGATTATGACTCGCATGTACTAGCCGCTTGATCACTGCAGACTCAAAAATTATTTGACCAGTTTTTATGAAAACAAAGTTCAGCTTGGAAAAAAAGTATTTTTCTGCTTGCGTCGTCATTTTGTCGCATGTTAAGCGTATTGAGTTTCATTTAAAAACTTGGCTTTCCCCTCCATGTTCACATGCAACAAGATTTGAAGCCAATTTCGTTCTAAATAAGTGGCAATCATTGCCAAAAAATTTGAAATTTACCCCAAAAATAAGCCGAATTGGCATTTCGGCGAGTAGTTTGCCAAAACTTCCGGGGAGGCATATTCCGGACGTGCATTCGACGTTCGTTAAAATCGAGCAGTTTGCCAAAGTTTCCGGGAGTGTATACCTCCGGACGTGCCTTCGATACTCGCTTAAATCGAGTAGTTTGCCAAAATTTCCGGGGGAGCATATACCTCCGTGCCTTGGGCGTTCGCAAAAATCGTCTCTGCTACCCCAATCATTATGAGCTTACGGCGGCCCTGATACACTAGTATACAATACATAGAAGCTTTTTATTACTTCATGCTGTTGAGAGCTTTTATTAATACAGTAATTTTTTCGAGTAGTTGATATTAAAGGAAGGCAAAAACAAAAACAGATTGAAAAAGAAAAGTTGGAACATAGTAAATCTCCCACCGCGTTGCATGCTACGAGGTAAAAGGCCGCTCGGATGTATTTTCGTCGCACTCAAATGAAGGTTTGATATTTTCCGATCCGCCTTGGGTAATGAACGCGTTAGGCTTTTGTCTCCACGGCAACTCACTTCTTTTTGTTAAAGGCGCGGCCAAAAGTTTGATTTCCTCGAAGTCATCCCAGCATGTACTAATGAAGGGTTCCACGGGCCTCGAAGCAAAGTTCTTGTCATTTTTCTCGACCTTTTGATTATATACAGGAGTTGTTTCTTTCTGGTTTTCCATTCTAATACTTGGCAGCATCAAGTACTGATGAAACTGATCTCTTGACGAAAACCCAGCGGTATTGTGTTGTCTTACATACCGTTCGATGGTGTATGTTTTTCGAAAGGCGGAAGAAGTAGGCCTGGAGTCGTCCTCTGTATTGTGATAGCTGTACTGGCTGTCACTATCACTGCTTGATGAAGGATACAGAGTTGAAGTTGATGACGATTCAACAGAAGTGATCGATGCGGCATCATCAAATCTTTTACGTGAACACAGAAGTTTACGTTCTTCAGATACTGAATTTGGTAAGCAAAATTCTTGGCTGAGGTTGCCTCGTTTTTTAGATGAAAAGCGTTTTTTGTTCCTGTTGTTGCAACTGCAGAAGCCATTTTCCCCGGGAATGTTGACAACAATCTTTTTCCAGTTTGCAGAACTGTTTTCTTCGACACATTGTTTTTCTTTCAGTAAAACTTGCGTTAATTCATCTGAAGGGCTTGATATACCTTGACCCATATTAATAGTATGCGCAAATATTGGCTCTTTGCTTAGAAAGACCCAGTTTCATTAAGAAAGAAGGTACCGTAACCATGGTAAAACTCATTGTGACAACGTGTACATTTTTTTCTCCATGCGCGTGCGTAGAAGACTTTTTTTATACCGGCCGCAGACAAAAACAATTTGAGCAAAAATTTGTATTGCGAATTAAGTTCCGACTGATTTTTCAACCTCAAGATTGCAGGGACTTCCTGTTATCTGTTCTTGAGAAAAACTAAATCTTTTGTAGTTGGAGAAAAGGAAAAGGTAATCGAAAAAACTTTTTGTAAGATCGCTGACATGTAAAAAAATGCCATTCCATGCATTCCAAATTCACTTCGTATTGTATAATGACTGCATGCATGTAAAAAGCTGAGAAGATTAAATATAGTTATTTAAGAATTAAAGGCAAAAACTTTTAATAGACGCCGTCATAAACTTGGAGCAAGTGGCGTATAAAATCGCCGATGCCTTGCACATCAGAAACAACACGGTTCGCAGAGGTTCGCTGTCTTTCCAAGTTTCCGTCTTTTAGCTTCTGCGAATTTATATGCTCGTCGCAGCGAATTGCGTGTGCATTAAACCAATCCATTTTTTTCTTCATTTATCACTTGACTTTTCAAATGGCGGACTGAAGCGTGCTGGAAAGAAACGTGCAAAAGGGAGACCCGCAGGAAAATTATCGCTACGTGTGCCCCAAAGCACCGCTGGAAAAAATTCGCTAGCGAATTTCGCAGCTAGGCGATTACATTTGCAGCGATCGGCGTATAAACCTAGTGTGTCCCCGGCTTTCAAAAAGACGTTCACACAATATATTACTCGTGATTTAACGGAGTGGGTAAAACGCTGTTTACTCATAAGCTTTAAAATAACAAAGCGACCTTGAAATAGTTTTAAAACTACGGTGGTTTTTATAAGTAAAAGGGGAGTGGTAAATCCGGATCCAAGATGTCGAGACGGCCTTTAATTCCCGAGAGTTTTACGTGAGACTTTTTGATCTTTTTGCAAGCTTAAAAATATGTTTTAAGTTGTAAAAAAGGTAACTAAAGGGGATGTTATGCTATTAATGTTCAGTTAACTAAATTGAAGAAACAGCACAAGAAATTGTCCAGATAGTGTCAGTTGGCAATTTTTATCAACGGGAATCAAACAATATTTAGTTGTGGCACACAAACAGTAAGAAAACGTTCTTCTTCTGCTAGTATGTACTTTCGGAATAAGATTTCAACTGCTTTTAATTTACTTGACATTAGTTTCCATAGAATTTGAGTCGCTCGCGTGTTTTCGCTTGTAGCTTATGTCAACGTCAAGCTAAAACCAAGAAACAAGGCAAATATACGGCAAACATCAGACGGCAAATTGACCTTTGCCGCGTCTCACGTAAACGCGGTGCTAAATCTCACTAATCTATCTTTCATGTTCAGTTAAAAAAAAGGTATGGGTAGAATATTGAGTCAGCGGCCGAAGGCAAGCTGATGCAGTTTGGTTTGATGGCAGACCCACGACCATGCGAAAAATGTGGGTTTGAGCGAGTGGGGTCGTTTCACGTTGATCCGCCTTCTGCCAACTTCAATTGCAACCGAGCTTAAGGACAACGTTTCGCTACATTTGTAATTCTATCATACATTCCCCCTGGGACCATTCTATCCATATTCCATCAAGAATGGCTGATAATTTAATATTTCATCATCGCATCTCATTAGAGTATTATGAACAGTTACAAGATTTCGAGAAACAGCCATAATTTGCATAATTTTTTTAAGGGAACTTTCGCTACCCTTTACGAAGGGTGCTGGTAAGAAAAAAATTGTATAGTTGCCTTGAAAAGAGTAAAAGCTAACGAGGTGCGAGACGAGCAGCTGTGGTCTAGAGGTGTCGTTTCTGACGTGCTCGACGATGTTTTCTGGCTTCTCTTCTTCATTTAGTGTTATCAACCGCTAAGTGACTCTATTATATAGTTCTAACTACGCGTATACGAAGATGTGCTCTCCGTTTTCAATGCCACAATGGCGGAGATATTCCTATGAAACTATTGAACTTCAAAACGCAAGACGAAACTCTGTCTACCACTTTTCTGAACGCCGCGAGCATGGCAGGCGCTTTCGAGACTGTGAGAGTTTCCGAACTTTTTCTTCAGTCGGTGAAATCCTTAGCGAGGCTGAAAGAGAGAGAGTGATTTTGGAGAACAAACCGCTTCTGAAAAAACTAAAAGGATACAAGTGGAAAGCTGGTATAGGACTTGCTCTCACCGCAGTGTCGGGAGTTCTTTTCGCTTTGGCGTCTCTCTTTGTCAAGCTATCCAACACAGACATTCCAGCGTTTGAAATAATCTTTGTTCGTCTTGTCATGCAAACAGTGCTAGTACAACCGCCAGCCATTTATGCTCGTGTGAATATTTTGGGAGAGAGAAAAATGCGACCTTATCTTCTCCTATTCGGGGCAGTAAATTTCGCTTGTATTTCAGCCGTTTATGGCGCGTTTACCATGCTTCCACTAAGCGATGCGACGGTTATCATTTCAACGACTCCCATCTTTACTGCGCTGCTGGCGTATTTTTGCCTTAAAGAAACCTGGAGCAAAATCGAGGCAGCAGCGACTTTCATCTGTTTGACTGGAATCGTGATGATTGCGAGACCAACTTTCATTTTTGGTAACACAGGTAAAAATTCAGTTTTTACTTTCATATTTGCATGTCGAGAGGACGGTTTGGCAAGAAAAATTTTATAAGTTCTCTCATGTGACGACGATTTGTAAACTCTCGTAAAAATATCCCAAACCCGTATTTTACCCTTTCAGCCTCGAACGTATTTGTATTTCGTTCAACTAGAGCCCACATAAACTTTTCATTGAACCAGTTTGACAGAATATTTTTCACCTTAGCTTGCATTGTTTGATCAATTCTCATTACCAAATGTCTTCTTTTGTATGTGTTAGGTAAGGAGAAACTAGATATCGATATCTGACTGAGGCTGAGAGGGTTAAAAAAACTAAAATATATAACAAATGTGAAGAGAATCAAGCTCTTCCAGTCCTACCCGAGTAACTGATACTGGAGACACTATACAAATTCGCGCAGATAGTCAGTTATGTTTTAATGCCAGCACGCTTGAAAGTTATCTGATCAACAACAACTCTTGTTTATTTTTAACGTACAGGTTCGTCTTTTCCAAAATTCAGTTATCATAAATCACTAATCTTGACGCTAGACGCTCTTTGACAATGGAGGACTTGACGAATTTGAATCAAAACCTAATTAGCCGAGGGAAGGGACCCCCCAAAATAAATCGGGGTAACGTTAACCATCCTATCTGTTTTGGTTTAAAAGTCGGGGATTTGTTATCTATTAGGGTATCTATCTCTACGTGATTGTTTATTTTAGGCCTTCCATGATAAACTGACCAGTTAGTGAGAGTCACCGCTTCGAATCGCGAAAGACCGTCGAAGGAAAAACCAAAGCAAAAAAACAGACTTTGTCGACAACGCTGAAATGTAACACATGGCTCGGAGTGATCAAAAAAGCCATTTAATAATTTTAGGTTCTAGACCTTCTGGACCGTGCCCAGCTTGCTATCTTTTAGGGGTCAAACTAAACTCCTCTGACGAGCATCCCAGACTATTTTTCATAATTAACTCAGTATTATCCAGTATCCCGGTACAGGATACTAATCCATCACAGGTTCGCCGCAAGCAGAAGCTGGCACTCAATTACACTTAAGAAAAACAACACAGTGGTCTGACCGGGGCTCCAACTCACCACTCTAGGGTTACAAGTCAACACGCCAAGCCACTACGTCACCTCATTGCATAACGTTACTTCAAATGTTTGCGGGTTACTGACAAATTTTTGAAGCATTTTAACTAGTTTCAAGCAAACTGTGTTACTGAAACGAGATTTTTATAGCCCAGGGAACGACAGCTCGTAGAATTTCCTAACTAATTGTAACTCGTCTCAAAAAGCACAGGAAACCTTTTTCATCTGCTTGTAACACCAAAGCGTTTATCTTATTAAGTTTGAAATGTCTTACTAAATCAGTTTTGCCTCTCTCAAGTGCTAGCTTATAATAGTCCATTAGACTCTTGCAAAGACGGCTTAAAACTAAGAAGGATAAAAAAAACTTCGCGGCAAAACAAAGTAAAAGTCCATCAACTACGACTTTCTTTTCGTTTTAGGGACCAGTAGTCAACTGACGGAAAACCAGCGTTTGATTGGTTACTTGGTAGCATTAGTTGGAGCTATTGTCCAATCATTAACGTTTGTCATGGTACGAAAGGGAGGACGTTATGTGAGTTTCTACACAAACGTGTTCTATTTCGGTTGGGTAAGCGCCGTTCTATCAGTCATTCCAATGGTTGCTATACAAAAGCCTGTCTTGCCCACTTGCGGTTCCAGCAGATGGTTCCTTCTGGGGGTCGGTAAGTGGAAACACGTGGCTCGAGGCCCAGTAGAAGTTCTAAGTATCAGTTACTTTGACTAGAAAAACAAATGCAGATAAAATACAACATCTTGCAATCAATGTCAAGTTAATCTACAAGTATTTTACATTACAGTAATTTTTTTGATAATTTTAAAATCATTCTACACTCACATCATCTCATTAGTGTAAACGCATCGCATTGAGACAAAGCCGAGGATTTGTGGAAAGCCGAGTCGAAGATGCCAAGTTAAGGGTTCTTTGAAAGTTAAAGGATGTATGCAATGCTTAGACGAGGAATCGTATAATTTTAAATTTATAGGCTTCTTAGAAAGTGTAATCTTGGGTTCTTGGGAGGCTTAACCGAGAGTCCATGGAAAGCCTTGTCGAGAGTTTGCGGAAAGTTTAGTTGAGGATTCTTGAAGAGCTTGTCCAAGGGTTCTTGGGAAGTTTAGTTGAGGATTCTTGAAGAGCTTGTCCACGGGTTCTGGGAAAGTTTAGTTGAGGATTCTTGAAGAGCTTGTCCAAGGGTTCTTGGAAAGTTTAGTTGAGGATTCTTGAAGAGCTTGTCCAAGGGTTCTTGAAAAGTTTAGTTGAGGATTCTTAAAGAGCTTGTCCAAGGGTTCTTGGAAAGTTTAGTTGAGGATTCTTGAAGAGCTTGTCCACGGGTTCTTGGAAAGTTTAGTTGAGGATTCTTGAAGAGCTTGTCCAAGGGTTCTGGGAAAGTTTAGTTGAGGATTCTTGAAGAGCTTGTCCAAGTGTTCTGGGAAAGTTTAGTTGAGGATTCTTGAAGAGGTTGTCCAAGGGTCCTGGGAATGTTTTGTCCAAGGACAAGGGCGTCAAGCCGTTGGTCTGGATCTCGTCTACGAGAGGGACTTAAGAGTCAGCGACCGAGACATTGAAAAGCCGTTGTTGCAGTCTGTCCTGGTCTTGTCTAGATTAGTTGGCTATGTCCGTAGGCTGGTAGAGTCATCAAGATCAATAACTAAAAAGATTGAGGGTTCCTCGGACTTGCAAAGCTCATGCAACGTTTTGCATTCCTTCAATTCTAGAGACAAATAGGTGAAAATCTTTGAAGGTTCTTCCGATGTACGTTAGGTATATAATAATAATAATAATAATAATAATAATAATAATAATAATAATAATAATAAACAATAATAGATC
>JANVCF010238481.1:0-18051 GCA_025388745.1 Hydrozoanthus gracilis
TTGACGCGTACTTGCACACGTCATGCGGCCGTGGTGATCGTCACGGAGATGAAAAGCGTCTTGGCTGCCTCCGTGACGATCATCACGGCCGCATGACGTGTGCAAGTACGTGTCAACCAGTTACCACTGATATTTGATTTCCCGTTGGCCTCCGTGGCAACACGGACGTCTCGTGCTCCAGGCAGACAAAATATTAATTTTCAGTTTTTAAATATGCTACCAATCCGTAACCTTTCCATGAATCTAAGTTAAACTTTGGCTGATGATGTATCTCGAGGTATTCTACAGAGTAGTTACCAATAACCCTTTTGCAGTTCCAGGTACTACTCATAAAAATAGGCTGTCGGCGCACGTACTCAGGGTAAGCCTTGAGCTGATCGAAGTAAAACATATTCACTAATTCCAACGTTGAGGAGCTAGCTGTATTTTAAATAAAACAATACACTGAGTTGTGAATAACGCCTTTTCTCGCTTGAGTTTGTGAATATTTTTCTTCAGTTTGAGGCTTACTCTGAGTTAAATTTAAGTTGCAAATTTACATGTCGCAGGAGAGATTATGCGGACAAATCAGCTGCTCTTTTACTATGGCTAAGCTGTACTGCTTGCACAATCCAGCAATTAGCTACTAAACCTGAACAACTGTAGTCATTGCTCGCTTATTATTTTGGTGTGGACAGGAGGCCAAAACACAATTCAGTCTTAATGATGTTGGTTTGTCTTAATGCAGTTAAGATTTTTTTGTTCCCGAGTCTCGTGATTGAAAGCATCTTATTAGCTCTGATATTTGGGTTGTGAATGAAAATGCTTATGAAATATTAAAGCGAGATAAAACCCCTTTATAGATATAGGTAGCGAACAACTGCTTGCCTGTAAGTTCGTCAAAGGAAACCTCACTAAACACTCCAAAGATGTGCGTGAGCGTCGCCACTATAAGAACGCCGCGCCTGGCACCTGGGTTGCTCTAAGCTGATAATGCAGTTAAAAATGGCGCTTACACAGGCTTCACTTCAATCCCAGGCTTTGTGCTATAACCGATCACTAATGTACTTCTTTACTAATAACTCATCCATAAATGTAGTTATTGAATTTATGTTAATTGCAAACCCATTTGTTGCTTTACCACGCGCGGTTGATATATGTTTAGGATGTTCTGTGTAACATTGGTTGGCAGAAGCAAAAAAACATTGGCTATGACTGAAAGGGTTAACCAAACTAGACAAGAGAGTCTACCAACACAGTTTGGCCTGAAAGGGTTTACTATTCTAGATGGGAGATTTTACCTATCTGTCTGAGAGAGAAGGGTTAACCACTCTAGATGCGAGGGTTTACAATTACATCTGGGACTGGAATGGTTGATTATTCTAGATGGGAGAGTTTATCAATACAGCTGTGACTGAAGGGGTTCACTGTTCTAGATAGGAGAATTGTTCTGGGAAGCCTAAGTGATGAGTTAAAACTATTACTAAAACGATTATCATTGCTTCTAGCAAGTGGGCTTGCAGGTTGCTTCCTGAATGAGTGTTGTTAGTGATGTACTAGACTCCCTTTTCCTTGTCTTGTTTCAACCGGATAAAGAGGTAAATCCGACACCGGAAGAAGGTACTGTCGTTGAGGTATGTGAGACTTTTAACTATGGCGCACCTCGTACAGATAAAGAGGTAAATCCCACAACGCAAGATGGTACTATAGTTGTGGCATCTGAAACTTTGAACGATGGCGAACCTGGTCGCCATGAAAATTCTATATCAGAAGATACAGACTATTCTTTGGTACGTTGGAAAAATTATTTACAGTTTTCTCCATTCATTTTAAAGTATAACTCAGCTCGATTAAAACCAATATTCTCTGCCTCTGACTAGTTACCAGTTTAAAAGTTCGCGTGTGGAGGCCTAACCAGTAGCCACCTTAATACAAAGCCTAAGGAAATAAAGGTTTTATGTTCTCTATACGCTATTTGTTTCTTCCCCTTTGGAAGCTCTGATTGGTTTTCCCAATTATGGAAATTGGCCCGCAAAGTTAATAGAATTTGAGTTGTAGGGCCGAGATGTTCACCAATTTACTGGTAGGAAAACAAACGAAAGCTCGGAATTGGCAAAATCCTGCAGAGCAACGTGTTTTGAAAACGGTTCTCCCATTTCAAGTATCCAGGCGCAAAAAATTATTGTAGCTTAAATGGGTTTAAAGTACATATGCTCATGAAATTTTCCGACCACTAGATAAAGTAAAAAAAGGGAAACTAAAAAAACTGCTGTTAGCTTTGTGTTTACTGAAAGAAATGCAATAAATATTCGTTTCTCGATGTGTTTCCGATTGCGTTTATTTGTCACAATAATCGCCGCTTTATCTAACTAGGAGTAATAATGATTGGTTAAAATATTCTATTGTGATTCCGACCATGTTTTGTTAAATGAAAAGTTTCCTGGTATATCGACCTGTATCGACTGTTACAGCAATGTTTACAAGCCGTCAACAGGTGGTAAGTACAATAATACCGAACAAGAAGTTAAGAAACCGAATGATGAAACCTGTAGAATTCGTATCAGGTTGAATACATCGATATCTATACACCAAATTTATAAACTCAGCAGAAACAAGACAATTTCTTAACCAAGCAACTCGGCTCTGAACATGGATCATAAAGATCAAAACTGACTTACATGAACTGGCGCGACTTTTTTTACTGAGTTGGTAAGTGCCTCTATTCGTCTCAAGGTGGCTACGGGCGTCTCGTGGTTTAACGCTCAGAGAATAAATGAAAGACATGTGCACATATTTTAAGTTTTTTGGAGCGAAGGAAACTCTCCAATGCTCCCCTATGTCGGTTAGTCGAAGGTATCTATGAAACAACTGACATTCGATACCAAACCATTTGCAAGTTAATTTAAGCACGCATGCGCATTACTGGTGGTTTTTTAATCTTTTCGTTGACGTTCAATAAGTGTCGCGTTTGCGTTTGACTTCAAGAACTCTGCCTAATTCTTATGTTCTTTTGCAAGATCGGTGTACACTGCACAGAAAAATTCAAGGAGAGTGGGGAGAAATAGTGCCCCGTGTCATAAGATTTTGACTGTAAAAGAAGTTTAGAAAAATGAATCAAACAAAGAAGTAAATCAGAAAAAAAGGACACTGATTAGGTATTGAACACGTAAAAAATTTACACTGGCATGAAAAAAAATATCATGCCTGAAAACTAGCCGTTAGGTTTGAACTCAGTCATACAGTTCAAGGGAATGTAAAAAGGAGAAAAACCCCGGGCCGTTAAGTACTTGCGTCGCGAATCTCACACTTCGTTAAACAGTATAGATTAGTAGATAGATAATTCAGTATAGCGGATCGGTCGAGACTTTGTAAGATATCTGCCCCCTTTACCTAAGGTCCCGGGTTCGATCCCCGGCCTGGTCGAGGTGTGAATATTTTGATGACCTTCTTTTTCACTGAATTCCACTCGGCTTTTCAGACACCCGGGGGCTGGAGGTTGGTAAAACACGTACCAGCATTAATGAACCGCGCTTTGAATCTGCTGCCAGAACGTCCATGTACGTTGGCAATCCGCTGTTGCTATTGAACCTTATCATTGTAAAGCGCCTTTGAGCATATTCATTCAGAAAAGGGGCTGTATGAATACATCATTTTACCTGAACTTTTGAAATATGAGGTCTGTTTTGGTGCAGTTTTTTCTTTGTCTTTAAAAAATGGCGAGGATGGGATTTTAGTTTTTCTAAAAATTAGCTGAGAAACCAAAGGGCCTCGTCCTCCCTTCTGAAGATTTTAAGAAAAAAAAACTATATTTAAAAAACTCTTTAAAATTCTGAAGCGAAAGAGGGTTTTCTGTGATGATGATGTAATGACGACGAGTAAAACGAGTAGAAAGCAAGCGAACACGACGAAAATACCACATTTGGGAAAAACCTCCCATGATTCATAGCGAGCTTTCCGAAACCGACTAGAAAACGCAAGCACCTTCCTATGATGCATTACAACTGCTGACGGCTAACACCACCGCGGGCAGTAGGAAACATTAGTTACGAGTTTAATATAGAGGCAAAATCAAACCTTGAAATGTTGCTTGAGTTTTTCTGTTTGTCCGAGAACCGCCGTGATCTTGATCGTTGCAAGCGCCATTTTCATTTTAAAACTAAGCAGTTTTACTGTTTAGTTTTAAAATTTGATAATGACGTATCGCTAAAAACTTACTGACCGCGCTTCTGTTGCGGCTTATACAGCATGGGGACAACTTCAAGAATATTTTAAAATGAAAATGGCGGTTGCAACGATCAAGATCGCGGCGGTTCTCGGACAAACAGAAAAACTCGAGCAACATTTCAAGTTTTGATTTTTTGCCTCTATATTAAACTCGTAACTAATGTATCCTACTGCCCATGGCTCAACACTTAACTTTTTTAATGGAACTTCGCGTCATGAATGAGTAGAAATGAGGTTTTATAAAGTTTGTGGCTAAAATAAGAAAGAGGTGTCACCAATGTTAACGTACAAGAGTTGTTTTAGGACGGTACAATGGCCAGAGGATTTGGGTAGTATAGATTACTATGTGTGTCTCTTTCGCAATGGCTGTGACGTTACTAAAGTCTTTTTTAGCCTATTTGTAAGCATTGCTGAGCTGACAAGGCCAAATACGGCTAGCCACCGCTGCTAAACATCCAGACTCAAAAAGATTTTCTAAGGGTACTGCAGGCTTAGTTCCTTCCGAACCGTGAGGTCAAGCCTTAGTACAGGCTTTTACTGGCTGCAAGTCCCCTTACCAGCACATAAGGGAAGAAGTCAAAACAATGGTATTTTTAAGAAACCCAACTTTGTCGGGGGAGGTTACGGGTGGCGGCACATACCCCCTACCCCACCCCTGCCCACTTTTTCAGAGCTCAATTTCTCAAAACCTAATTTAGGGGTATTGGTTTTTTTTATTGTATTATAGACTCTTCTCTTCACAAAGAAGGCGTTGGTGCAAGCACTTTATCAGTATCTATTTTATAAACCTTGATATTTGCTCCTGAAATTCAGCTTTTTTGAAAAAGGGTGGTGGGTGGCGGCTAATACCCCTCCCCCCCAAAAACAGAAATTGGGTCCCTAGGGTGGACCGTTGTTTTGACCTCTTCCCTAATATGTGCAAATCTACTTGAGTGGTTTTCACAAAACCGGCCAGGGAATACACTTTAGCGTAAATACTTTAGTATTAAATAATACGCTTTTATACGCTTTAAAAATAGGTGAAATCACAAATTCGAGACTTATGTTAAAGTTTTTTACTTTAATAACAACCATTTATAACAGACACTACACAGAAATGGAAAAATAGTCAATCCAAATTTGATTTTACTTCAAACTCTTCCGATAGGATTTTCGAAAAGGAAAAAATGTTCACTTGTCTATTTGATCTGTAGTCTATTTTGTCTGTTTAATGATTCACGCCCATCCCTGGAGTATTACATTTTGTTATGAAAACCACTTTTGATAAGCCCAATCCCCCAACTCTCCCTCCTGTACGCGCAGTGTTGTCTGGGAAGTCAAACAACAAAGATGGCGGACGAAGCAGCCGATGTGTTCAATGCCGTTGCTCCAAGAAAGGTTTTGATTCAAGAATTGATCAGAGCAGTATTTCAGTACATACTTTCCGTCCCAACATCCTTTCTTCTATACCTGTACAGTTTGAGAACAATTAGCGATCGCAAAATACATATTACTGACCAGTAATTAATAGGAACAATGGACTGCCACAACTCCCAGCTGGTCGCTCGGCTACTAACTTTAAAACGACTAGTTGTTTACGTGCAGGTGGCTGGGCTGGGGAACGCTGGTGCAAGGTTAGATCATCGCAAAACTAAATGACAAGCGTTACTTAACCAAATGCATAATACAGCTAGAGTCAGTCCGTTGAAAGACACTCCTTGTGGCGAAGAACTTCAAATGTCTGGAGAGGAAGGCTGCAGATTAACAGAAATGCCGACTGTACAATGCATGAGCAGTAAGTATCGCGTTTAATCTTATTAGATCATGCAGCAATATCTTTTTTTCTTTATTCTTCTGAGATTTAAATGTAGATTCTGATATTGGCTCGTTGGAAGTTTAGCTTGCAGATGTGCTATTGTTGTTAGAGTACCAGATTTATTGTTTTTTTGAGGAGATAAACTTTTTCATTTTAAAACCAAAATTGTTTTCCTCTTCCCCAATTATCTGTTAGATAGTTTTACCAGCTCGTTACTGTCGATCAACCAAGTCTTAGACTTTCGAAGTGATTTCTTTCGTTTCAAACGTTTGTTTGTTGGTTCATTTGTTGTTTTCCCCGTTCTTATTGTCTCGTCACCATGATTCTCATCTTTTTACAACATATATTTTAAAACAATCATTTTATTTTAACTTGCGAGTTCTTGTTCACAACAAATATGCAAAATAGATATTTTTTTAGTTAATTAATTGATTTTGAACAGCTTCAGAAACAGAGGAAGAGTTCTATGAATTCAGTTTTTGCTTACAGTAATTAAAGCTTAAAAAATCTCAGATTAGTCGTGTTTTAATCGTTGTTTTTTGGAAACGGAATCGCTGCCTGAACTATTTCACCGTGTAGAAAAGATGCAGAAACAATACCCTAATTTGTTAAACAGCGTAACATCCCAATCCAGATCCTTATTAGGTTTGGAAGTGAAGCTTGGAATTCCTTGCAACAATGCAAGGAGCAGTTTGATCACTTATGAACTTTTTTATTTTTGCTAAAACCAAAAAAAATGCACTTAATTTATTGCTTTAGAGTGTCCTCTGCAATTTATTCAAAGCAAGTTCCATAATTTGTATTACTGCAGGCACAGTTATTAACTATTAATGACCACAAATGAAGTTAGTACAATGAATACTACAAACTCCGCTATGGTAGATTTTCACTTCCCTTTTTAAATGTAACAGGTGCAAACCATTTTTAAAACATATCTGAACAGCAATTTGTCTAAATATATTTCTTTATCTGCATTTATCTGCATTTATTTCCTTAATAATAAAATTTCTGGAATAGATCACTTGAGTTAATTGCAAAAACTTACCCCAAAAGAAAGTCCTGACTTTTTTGTTAGCTTAAAAATTGTTACTTATAACTGCACACAATGCTTAGTAGTCTTTGAGCTCCAACCCACCAGTTTTGGCTTGAATGGTAAAATTCATCTCTCAAAATAATAAGTAAAACAACTTTTCAATAAAAATACTCAGTTACAGTTTAATAAAATGTTTCATGGCTAATAGAATAACCGTAATATTTACCTCAATCCCAAAAAAATGTTACTGTTATCTTACTGAATTTAAGTGTAGTTATACAAAAGCAGTGAATATACTTCCAGAAGACCTTGGTTCAATGATAAATCGTAGCATAAAAAACTAATTTAAGCTTTTTGCATACTCTATTTAACTTTGTAAGGAGTCACTTACCACCAACTTAGACAAAATTAATGTATGAATAATGATAATAGCATCCTTGTTTCTTTAGCAAAAAAAACACTTAAAAATGTCTTCCATACCGGCATTATACTTGATATAGGTATCTTGAAAGCTCTCACTGTATCACTAATGTGTATAATATTATTAGATTAATTAGATAGCAAATGCAAGAGCTGTTAAATTTATAGTAATTTTAAAGGCCTTAGCTACTTTGAATAAGTGGCGACTATAATAATTGTTCTTGCATTCTGTTTTGCAGCAGTAGTAGACAGTGTAATTTTGCTTAGACAAATTGTCTCAAAACTTAACACCCGTTTGAAAGATATGACTATAGACTTAATGATTGTATACTTAAACCCTATGCCTATTATTTAGTGCTTGTCATCAACCTAATTGTACATGCACTTTATTTTACAGCAAGCCAACCAGATGGCGGGGAAATGGGCTGGTGTGGTACATTAATCACCATTATAATTTACATAGGTGTTATCTGTACTATGCCCTTTTCACTGTATTTCTGTCTCAAGGTAAGCGGTTTGACATTTACTGGCACTATATAGAATAATTGCTTACAGTTGACTAATTATAATTTAACTTATCTATTTACAGTACATTTTCAACATATTTTGGAGGAACTTGCAGTAAATGATATTAAAGATATAAGAAATAAATGTGTAAGCATGCATGCAGCTTGAAACAGATTGAAATGTCTAGCAGGAATAAAAATAATTTATTACATTTTATTGCTTGATCTGTTGGCAAAATGGTAGAGTACTTTGTTTCTTTTGTTCAATATTTTGCAGTTAGACTGACTATAGAACAAGGGTTTGTGCTATTATGGTTAACAATAGAAACATATTTTCTCCAGATTGTGAAGGAGTATGAAAGAGCAGTGATATTCAGGCTGGGGAGAGTGACTGCCGGAGGCTCCAGGGGCCCAGGTACAAGTTCAGTCCTTTTGAAAGCACTAACTAGCTTGGCTGCACAGTTTGGGTGTAACTCTCATTTGACCATGTAAAACTTTCTAACAGGACTGGTTATAAGAATCACTTTGATTCAACAACTGTACAGTCATATTATTTATAAAAAATGTTATTATACCGAAGTTGAAGACCTAATTTGTGGGTTTTTTTTACTTTTTTTTGCTTTTTTAAGTTATTATTATTGATTTTTTGTAGCCCCTCTAAAGGTTGAAGAGAATAAATAATAGCTAATCAGTCACCTCATAAAAAAACAGTTTTAAGAGTAGGTTTTGGTCAGCCTAGAGATATCCCAAACTGAAATTGGTCAGTCTAACAAGTCCAAATTAAGGCAGCTGGTAGAATTATGTAAATTCATCTATCCAGGTATCGATATTTAGAGGTTTAAAAACTTTGTATCTCTGGATATGAAAGACTTAAAGGTAAGTTTTCGACTGTTACTACAGTCTTCTTCCCTAGGGGCCCGCAGAAGAAGACTGTAGTAACAGTCGGAAGCTTACCTTTAAGTCTTTCATATCCAGAGATACAAAGTTTTTAAACCTCTAAATAAGGCATCTAATTAAAAAAAATTGACTGCAAGGTAGAACTTCCTACATGTGGTCAAGTCAATAGTAAGGCATGAAACAACAAGTTGACTTTTAAATGAAAAGGAAAAGACTATGAATAGTCTAAAAGTGTTTTTAATTAGTAAAAATTTAGTAGCTTACTGCTTTTAAACTTAAATCAATATTCATTGATGGGCAATGAGTAGGCTAGCCATTAAGATTGCAGTATTGGTGATAGTGTGTTAGTTAGTTTCAGTTCTACTAGTTTACTTGTTAATCTAGTCAACATTGAAAGCAGCACCTGTTATGTATTTTGCACCACACCCTTGTGATTGTGCAGCTGCTGGCCACACCCTGTAGCATATGGTTGTACCCACTTGTGGACACTTGTTGCAGTTGTGATAGTTGTTTTGCCAATTGTTCTGTATCTTTTCGTGCATGAAACTCAACATACCTGCTGTTTGTTCCACCTGAAGTAGGATGGGAAGAGAACACTCAATTCACAAAAAACATTCTCACACCTTGATAGCAAGCATCAGAAATATAGGAAATGCATCAATGACTAAATTGAGTTGAGGGCTTTGAGTGCAGTGAAGGAATTGTAGCCCATTTGAAATTGAAGAAAAATTATGTTTATTTTTGTTTAACTTAATATACAAAATTTCATTTGTATTTTTCTATTACAGGAGTTTTTTTTGTTTTGCCATGCATTGAAGAATATCAAAATGTTGACATAAGGACCCTGTCCTTTGATGTGCCACCTCAAGAGGTATGTTTTACTCGAAGATTTAAAGAAAACATTGTAGTTAATAGAAACTTTTTTTAATATCCCCAGTGTTATTGCAAGCTAAAATTTTTCTATAATGCCCTTTTTATGTGATTTGCCATTGAAATACAGTACCTAATTTTTCAAGCAAACAAAGTGCCAGTTATGTTTTGTAACATACATTCAGTTGCCTTAATTCAATACACTCTATGTATAAATGGCAGCAATTTAAGCATTCGATTGTCGACATTCAATTTAGCCTGTTCTTTAGAAAGTTTAGCTCAAGAATGAGCCTAGTTGTGATAAAGTGAATGTAGACAAAAAATATTTAAATCGCTGCCATTTATGCTTAGGGTTTTTTGTGTGCTTGTTGGTATAAATTTCTCACCCTGATGGGGGGGGGGGAGGCTTTACAACTCTGCCAAGTAAGTTAACAAGTGTTACAAAAAAATGGGGATTTATTTCTCTATTAGTACTGGAGGTAGAGCTCAGTGAGTCAGTGAACACAGACATTACTGTAAGGATTACATGAAAAAATTTGGGAAACAGAAAGTTCTTTGACGGAAAAGGTGTTTTGTGGCTTATCCACTTTTTGATTTTTCCTCAGACTTTATTTTATTTTACAATAAGTGTTGTACAAACTATGTTCAAACTTAGACTTTGTTCTCTATTAGTGGTTTGTCAAGTGTCTGACCAACATTTCTGTACAAAAAACTAGACCAGCAAGAACAATTTAGTTTTTAAGCCTTTATTAAGGGGAAAACTGTGATTAGGTTTTTTTTTTAATCCGAGGAAAATTTCGCAAACTCAAGCCAGTACCAGACTCCCTGTGTAACCATTACCTGTGTCTACATGACCCAATTTCCTGGATACCACATTTCAGACCCCGTCCCCCCCCCCCCTTCCATGTATTCAGTGTCAAACTAACCAGACCAGACTGTTAACCCTGTACCTTGTACCCCCTTTGTACACAGTACTAGTGACCTGTGTATACAGTGTACATGACCCAACTTTCTGGATACCATTGTACCAGACCCCCTGTGTTTTCAGTATCAAAATACCCAGACAAGACTAATTACCCAGTACACTGTACCCCCCTTGTTTCCTGTGGACCCAATACAAGACTCCCTGTATACATACATTCTAAACACTGCTGTATTTTAAGAGTTTTTTCATTAATTTTTTCCCAAACAGGTTATAACGAGAGACAGTGTCACAGTAACAGTTGATGCAGTAGTGTATTTCAGGATACAAAATGCAACAGTTTCCATCACTAACATTTTTGATGCACAAGCATCAACCAAGCTACTGGCTCAAACAACCCTCAGGAACATGATTGGTACAAGGACTTTGGCCGAGATTCTAGGAGACAGAGATAACGTCAGCCAACAGATGCAGGTCAGGAGTTTGTGTGGCAATCACTTAGCATTATTTGTGAGTTAAGGTCGCAACATAGTGGTATGACTGGGGCTCAAAATCACAACTCTAGGAGTATTTAAGTCAAACACACTAACTGCTCAGCCATTGCCCCGCTGATGGGCCTAGTGTCAGCTGATAAAATCACACACATGGATGAGTTCTTAATGCTCAACTGTAGCCTGGCTTTCCAGGGATCGGGAGGGGCATAACATGAGCCAAACATAAATTTATGCATGTTTAGTTATTTTGCAAGGCAGGGAGAAAAGAGGGTAGGAATGTTGTGTTCAAAATAGTTTTCTGTTGGTACCAATGATAATCATAGTTGCTATTTTTGCTTTATATTTATTGTAAGTCGTTTCTATTTCTAGTCTGCTAAGACTGCCACTGTGCTCACTATTAAAGTATGCTTATATTCAATGCGTACAATATATAAATTTTGCAACTAATGTTATTATTATTATTAACTATATGTTTTTGTTGAAGTTTTTAAGTGCTGTTTGTTAAATGATTTGCTGCTCTTACTACTAACAGGAGTTCCTCGATGAGGCCACTGATTCATGGGGTGTGAGAGTGGAGAGGGTGGAAATGTGAGTTTTTCATTTTCTTCTTCTTTTTATTAACGTTATTGCTATTATTACTATTGTTGTTATTATTATTATTATTATTATTATTATTATTATTATTATTATTATTATCATCATCATTACCAATGAGACTTGAGAGAGGGAGAGTAAATATATGAGTGATTCTTATTATTATTGTCAATTTTGTTGTTATCATTATCAACGGAGTTTCAGAATGGAGAGGATTGGAAATAAATTAAGTTATTATTGTTTTTTTACCCAGCAAGCAGAGATTAATATTGTTATTAGACATGGCCTGTGAGAGTGCAGTAAGCTGAAATGTAAGTTACTCTGAGTTTTCTTAGCCACTCTCAGGAAAAGTTTGTTACAGCATGGGAATAAAAATCTGAAGTATTACATCAGTGTATATGACGTTTGAAGTTATCAAATGGTGCATAGTGTAGCACTCCATATGTCAAAAAGACGCCATTAGATAAAGTCCACTCCAGTTAACAACATTATATCATACCAGTTTCTGTGATATTATCTTCTTTCTAGGAAGGACGTTCGATTGCCAGTAGCACTTCAACGTGCCATGGCAGCAGAAGCCGAGGCGTCCCGTGAAGCGAGAGCCAAGGTAATTTATCGGCCGATTGAATTTGGTGAACTGGGGCCGGTTGTTTGAAAGCGGATTAACTTAACGCAGGGTTGTTGTCATGGTAATTAAACCTGGATTAGGGCTAATAACCTTTTGAACAACTGCAGGGGTCGAAACTCGCGCCAAATGTGAGTGGTTTTTGGAAGTTGGGAATCTAAAAAATTATACATCTAGTGATGTTCCTACTTTTGCTAGTAGAAAACAACTTTACCAGCAAAACTTGCTAGTAAACTTAAAGTCAAGTTGATCTCTGGTGTACAGGATATTCAAGTTGTTACCAGCTAGCGGATGCATAGGTATTTAGATCGCGTGCATGTTCCCCTGAAAGCCTCGTTCCCTTGCCTGTATAGTTTTATGTAAAGAGGAGAGCAAGTATCCGACCACAACAACGGGACCCTGCTCTGTTTCATAAGGGTGTGGTTTTTCAAGACCCCCTCATGATTTTCAAGAGATAAGACTGGTGAACTCTCTTGCGGTTTGTCAGTAATCCGCTTAGAATTGGCCCTCGTAATCTCCTCCCTTGTTATATATGCTCTTAAACAAAGCTGGCACACTACAAAGCAACAATCTTCACTCGGGTGGAAAGCCTGAGAAGACGAACGGCGTAATGGCTCTGTACGTGGAATGAGTTTTAGTGTAAAAAGAAAGTCCGGTAGCTTTGCTTAAACTGGGTAAACTAGAAGCAAAGATGAAACAAGTGTTTAGTCTGTGAGACACGCTCATAAACTAACCCCAGTACTACTTCTTATCTAGCACATTGCCGCTGAGGGGGAGATGAATGCTGCTCGTTCGTTAAAGGAGGCGGCCGATGTGATGGCAGAATCCCCAGAAGCTATGCAGTTGAGGTATCTGCAAACCTTGAACACAATCTCCGCAGAGAAGAACTCTACAATCGTCTTCCCCCTGCCGGTTGATGTAATCTCAAGATTTATTCCCAGCAAATAATCTGGTTCAACAGCAAACCTTACTAACAATCTACGGACAAGACGTCTTTTGAGATTTCTTTTCAACCATAGATCAGGGAAACATCTTTAGAGTTCCCAGCAGTGGTTTGCTTCGTGTTGAAATGAAAAGTTAACAGCGACCGCAAGTTTGTCAGCTCGCAGCCGCATGGTTTGTGTATCGGTTGCAAAACGCAAACCGTGTTGTGTGCCATTTTAGAATAGAGTCAAGCGAAATTCTATTGCAGCTTTAATTATTTTGCTTTGAATTTTTATTCAGTGAAAGCGTTTTCCTGTTTCATGGTATAAAATCGCCATTCTCAACACAACTCTTATTAGGATAACGAGTTATAAATTATTTTTACTTGCGTGTTGAATTGACGTTTGCTTGAAAAAGCCAGTTACGCTAAATTTTTGTTTCCTTGAATTGATGTGTAAAAGAAGTAACATTTTCCAATAACACCACGAAGCAACTTCAAAGGTCATTTTCTGTACTTAACACTTGGTATCAGAAGTGGTTTAAACTTTAGTTTTTTTATTTGTTAACTAATTATCAGTCTCGCGGTTCTCGAATAAACTTCTTAAAACGCTAAGTTTAGTTTTGTTCCCTTGCAGTTATTTTATGATGTAATTGTATTTTTTGAATATGAAATTAATTTTCGTGAGAATATGTTCTAGTTTTCAGAAGTGCAAATGTACGTAGATTCTCAGACTATAAAGAAATAAGAAAATGCCGGAAAGTTTTTTAATATATAAAGATAGAAAAAATTGTTTTTAAAAACCGTTAACAGCAGAATGCATTACATAAACACGAAATGTTTTAATGGCTTCTTTACGAAAAGATAAGGCATTAATAAAACACTCTACACTACACACCGCTGATAAATAGCTTTTAATAGTCGAAGGATATGGAAAATTTTTGGCGTTTTTGATTGTTAGTTTGCTAAAAGCCATAAAAGGATTTCCCCTTTTTTCTAGAGCGATTTATTTTATACTGTATATGAACTTTTCAGTATCCCAGCAAACACTTCTTATCTTTAAATTTAGATGTTCTTTTCTTTAAATATTTTATTCATTATTTTCTTTTCAGTATCCAAACCTTTATGTTCTTTCTTTTAAGAGATATGGTGTTTTGTAAAACTGTTTTGAAAGGTTTATCTGTTTGTTGTGATTCTGTAGTGTTTTATACGGAAAACGGTCTGCATCCGTCTGGTTATATATATGCACTAGAATCTTTGTACTTTTTTCATACATTTAAGAATTCGCTTTAACTTTACAGACTTCTAGATGTCCATATATTGCTGTGAATATTAACAAATTTACCCAGGTTAGCTTGTACTTTGAATGCAGAAAGTAAATTCGAGTCAACACGCTGACCGAATCAAGAGTATTTAAAGTCGCCGATGTTTAATAAAGTTTTATAAACACGCTGTTCAAAATTGTGTCTTTTTGATATACTTTAATTACGAATATATTCGGACAAACATTTTCGGACGAAACAATTGTCCAAAGAATTAAGTGTCCGAAAAAGTTAACTTGCGAAAATTAAATTACCCACCCATTTTAAAATAAGTTTATTTTTAACTACTGCATTAGTATCACGAAACTTGAAAGCGCGGTATGTTTAAAAAGATTTAAGGTAATTTCATAGGTCTGGCAAAATTAACGTGTTGTGTTGAGTCAAACGGTTTCTGTTCCTTGGGGTTTTCGACGTTTCGCACCGCTTCGTCTCTTCCTCGATTGTTACAGTCAATTCCAGATAAAGTCACAAGCTGCCTTGTGATAATGGGGCTCTGTAGAAAGAGCAGTCAACCACTCTAGTCTTCAGCTGCCGGTTTAAAAGAACTTTTGAAAGCGAAGAAACTGGGAGTGAGCAAAGAAATTGAAGGGGTAGAGGGTGGGGAAGTGTTTTCCGGCCTTACTTCCTTCGGTCCAGTGTTTGCTCGCCCCCTTTTCGCGCGCGTCCAAAATTTTGTGAAAGCTATATTATTCGATTCCCGTCAGTGACTCGGAAGTTTTTCTGATCACTCAAACTTGAGAAGCGCTTTCCTTCATTCTTTACAACACCAAGTTGCAAACTTCTACATTAATCATTTGATAACAGTATCGCGGTAAAGCATATGGCTACTGGGCAAATCGAGCTAGCAGATACAAGACGTGTTTGACTCCGCATGTGAGTCTCTGTAGCTCAGTGGGTAGAGCATCTGACCGTTGCGGGTTCGATTCCCGTCAGTGACTCAGAATTTTTTCTGATCACTCAACTTGAGAAGCGCTTTCCTTCATTCTTTACCACACCAAGCTGCAAATTCTACATGGAATATTACGCAAAACGAGGCTAACTGCGCCAAATTGCCGCTATTCATGCAGAGGGACTATACTGCTGGCATTTAAACCATTTGCCGCTGTACTAAACTGTTTGTTTAAGGGCGCACTATGTCGCAGTATCAGAAGAAAACAACAACTGACCCCAATAAACACACCTGCAGTTTTTATTGTCAAAAAGACGCAACCGAAAAATATCTTAATATAATTCCACTCGTTATTCTCTCGGAAGACGAAGTTAATTTCCTCTTTATTACGCTTTTCAAAAATAACACTTCAAATTATTTCATTTTTTAACCATCTTGCTGTAAAAAAATGATATATTATCAACTCTTAATCTGTACACGACAGAACCATAAATTGGACACGTTGCTACAACACTGCCTTTTCTAATGTGTAAATTTCAAAACTCTTGCAGTTATTGACTTGCAAGCAAGAGTCCCTATTTAATGAAAAATAAACCCAATGCACCCAGTAAATAAAACATTTCTGTTTTAACTTATATAATATACTCAAAAACAGATAATAAAAAAGTCGAGACATATCTTTCGAAAACCACGCTCTGTTTCTTTGTGAAAAGCATCCAATAGAAATTATCAACACTCATTTATAAAAGGAAGCCTAACTAAAAGAGAGTTCTTCCCCCAGGGGGGAGAGGTACTCCAATATATAAGGTTATAGAAATTTGTAACGTGCTATTTTAAAAAGGGGCAGGGTTTAAGAGTTCCCGCGGCACCCCCTAACCTAACTTAAGCTGAACTCCCCCTCCCCCTCCCCCTACCTCCCAAGAGTTCTTCTTTATACTCCAACGCCAAAGCTCCCCAACAAATTAATTCGATCTATTTCAACACTGTTTTAAACAGCAAAAAGGTCCTTCATCGTCGACTGCCAGCAAGAAATTCAGTCTTCAGGTCGCTGTTACGGTTTTGATTTCCGGCGGTTTCAGGTTGGCCTCGTAAATTCTAAAATCAGAGAGAAGAAAACAGCAAAGTTTACTTTTGTTTTGCAGAAACAAAAACAGAGGGGCTCCGTAGTCAAGCTTTCTAAAATCTTGAAGTATAAGAAAAATCTTCCTGAGAGCTTCCGCATGCTGGCAACTAATTAATTTTTGGTTAGCGGCCGGTATACTCTGCTAAACTTTGGGCGGCCGATGCTGACTGAATTTGGAAAAAAAGGTTGTGTATGACACTTTACAAACTCTTGTGTACTTATCTATGATCCAAAACTTTGAAAGTTTTAAGCGCACCCTAGTTCGATGGCTCTGTCACACCTACAATGTAACATTCATGTTTTTCATTGGCTATTACTTTCAAAAGATACAGTTTTGTATAAGACACCCGTTTAATTTTAGTTCTACAACAACAAAAGTTTTTTTATTTGTAACTACAGATTATCAATTAGTTTATAAGTACTTAGAGAAGGCACTAGCCCTAACAAATAACTGAGAAGCTAAAAATGGGTAAGGACCAGTTGACAGTTTTACATTTAAAATTTGTTGTCGAGGCAGATACTACTTACACACATATAAATACACTTATAAATACATAACTTGTTAAGTTATAGGAAATAAATTGGAAAAAATATTGGAGGAAAAAACAAATAGATATAAAAAGAAATACAACTATAAAGTAAATGTAATTTTAACGTAAATAGTTTTTCAAATTGGAATCATAGTGAAACAACTAGTATTTTTTCAAGAATTTAATTCTCACTTTTAAATTGAATTGCTGAAAACTAGAAATTTGATTGCAATAATGGAGTGCATTCCACACTTTAGAACTTTGGAATTCAATGTTGAATTCTCAATAGTTTGTTCGTGTTTTGGGCAAATAAAAGTTTTCTTTAGATGCAGAACTTTTAAAAGGTAGGAGGAAAAGAGTTACGTTTGTACTTAAGCACAAATACTGAGATATGGTTCTCTAGGTATCCAGTTAGTTTTGAAATTATAAACAGCATTTAAGGTACAAATGTTGTTGTTGTTTAAAGCCTAACTACAGGTCTTTTACATGACTTTTGGAATCGGTTGCACCGGCTATGTTAATCCAATGAATATATACACAAAAGGCTATAAAAAGAGGCTTTTATTGGCAAAAGTTGCTTTGAAACGAAATATTAATTCCTTACAAGCACACAGTCTACCTGTTTCCAAGAATACAAAGGTTTCACATTGTGAAGATAAACGTATGACCTGTACAATGTGTGTGACCTGTACAATGTGTGTGACCTGTACGACTTGTATGACCTGTACGATTCGTATGACCTGTACCACTTGTGCGACCTGCACGACTTGCACGACCTTTACGACCCGTATGACCTGTACGATTCGTATGACCTGTACAATTCGTATGGCCTGTACGATTCGTATGACCTGTACCACTTGTGCGACCTGCACGACTTGCACGACCTTTACGACCCGTATGACCTGT
>JANVCF010238481.1:18151-28548 GCA_025388745.1 Hydrozoanthus gracilis
ACTTGCACGACCTTTACGACCCGTATGACCTGTACGACCCGTATGACCTGTACAATTCGTATGACCTGTACAATCTGTGTGACCTGTAAGACTTGTATGACCTGTACCACTTGTGCGACCTGTACGACTTGCACGACCTTTACGACCCGTATGACCTGTACGACCCGTATGACCTGTACAATTCGTATGACCTGTACAATCTGCGTGACCTGTAAGACTTGTATGACCTGTACCACTTGTGCGACCTGTACGACTTGCACGACCATTACGACCCGTATGACCTGAACAATTCGTATGACCTGTACGACTTGTACAATTCGTTCGACCTGTACCATCTGTGTGACCTTTACGATCTCTACGGCAAACCAGCTAGTAAGCAAGTGTGCTCTACTCTGTCAGAAACGAACCATATTGTAGTCGCACATCTTCGCATCGCTAACAAACGAGAGAACACCTGTTGAAATCCTGAATCAGACAGTTTACCACAACTGCTTAAAAGCCTAACGATCAAACTCATTGGTTTGCGCACGAATCGGCCACGTCAATTGTAATTACAGAGAACTGGTAACGACGTGGCAGAGCCTTTCGAAGTTAAGAGATCTGGAACGAGTCCTATACAGCTCAATCATACGCGGCAACAAAAGAGGCCGACAAATTGACTGCAGGTTATTACATATTGGCGCCAGCGGTAAATTACCAACCTGTCACACATGATACCATCTAGTTCCAGCTCTTTCAGCCTTTGTCGTGTCTCCTCCTTATTATTCTCAGATCCCCAAACAAACATAACCTGTATCCCAGCTTCTCTAGCCTTTTGAACTTTCCAAGGATCTTTTAGCAAAGGTGTCGAGAACATCCCCAATCCTATGATCCCCTCGGAGAGCACAAAAGAAGTCCCAAATGCCACGCTTCTACTGCGCAGGTCTTTGTATTCCGTGTAACAATCGTTGATACAGCACGTCAGCAGCACGACCGGGTACTTGTGCTGCTTCAGGCGCAACATGGTGCACACATCTGGTTCAAAGCAAGAGAACAGTAGATTCCTGTCTCCGGCGTTTTCAAATACAGTTCTAAGAATAGCGTCGACGTATGCGTTCATATCGGTAGCTCCTGCTTCACGATTCTTGACATCATCCTGAAAGGAATTGCGAACGGGAGAAAGATTAGTTTCGAAGCAATCAAACAAAAAAGTGTCAACAAACATTATCGGATCCGGAAATTTTGTGTATAACTACAACATAATTATAAATAAGGAATAGAACTTTGGAAACGAGATGTCGGAGACTTATCTCGTACCCAGATCTTCTCAATCCTCGGGAGAGAACATGATGTGGGTACGAGATTAGCGAGAAACACAAAATTTCCAATATTCTGTTTGTTTTACAGTTTCTTCAACATCACGGACAGTGACTACCGGTTAATTATATACAGAAACACAGCACACTCTTGCGAAGCCATGTTATTCACAAATGTTGGATCTTATTGGATATTTGATGATAAAGAATGATCTGAGGGTCGAACTACAGAAACTTACAAACCATATCGTTTCAGTTTATCAATTAAGTAATCAGTATAATCATTACTGGAGTTTAAACCGGTGAGAGAGCGTTATGCCAAATTTTGAGCCAACACGAAAACTTTGTTTACTGCCTCTGAACTGTCAAACTTGAAGTAGCGGCACAAATTCCTCTTTCTAGTATACACACTCCTGTACGTTTTTTGTGTTCTAATTAGTTCTCTGATACTGACATCCCACAAGACGCTGGTATTAAACATACCATATAGAAGACAGGGTACTTCACCTCCACGTCAAAGTGCAAGGATGGCGGCGTGTGCTGGAAAACCTAAAAGAAAAGAAATAATTTTGGTATGAATGGATTTCTTAAGCGTAAACTTTTAAAGGGATTACAAAATGCGTTATATAACGAAGCCATCTAAACATTTGTGGAGTAGAAAAGAAAGAAAGAACAAAGCAAAAGCCAGTTCAATGGTTCCTAATTTTAGTATTTAGTTTAGTAATTACTAATTGTAAACAAAACTATCCCACCTGATATCTATTAGACGGATCAATGTACTACATTACAAACTGCAAAAAGATGAACCATGGATTTAATGACACTACAAGAAAAATAAATTGAAGGTTTTCCAAGGCCGTCGAAGCAGGGACTGCCTCCAAACCCTTCCATTCCACAACCATCTCAGCGCGAAGGAAAACTTGTTGCTTCCCTATACATTTTGTCCGATTTCTGTTTCTGGAACTAACCTGGAGTGAGTTAGGAATGTTTCTTATTCAGGAATAAAAAAAAGTATTGTTTTTCATGTTTAACCTGTCACCATCTATTAAATCCTAAGTTCAGAGAGCCTGTATCAGCTGCAATTGGAACCGCTAGACCTAGAGATGTGGGCGACGCTGTTGCAGCACTCAGGGTCGTGAGTTCTGGTCTCAGTGAAACCGCTCTGTTGCGTTCTTGAGCAAGACACTATATACCTGACTTTGTTCCAGTTGATTTTGCTGTACAGATGATGACCGGCTTCTGCTGGGGGCTAACCTACGGTAGAATAGTGTCCTGGGCCGAGTTGCTCAAAAGATGACAAGCCCAAATTGAGGGTTAACTCTTAACAAAACCTTTTAACTGTCATTGGTAATTGACCCTGTATTAAGGATGTTAAGCTGCCTTTAAACAACTTGGCCCTGTCCGAAGGGAGTCAAAGACTCTCATCTGCTTAACACTACAGAGACTTGGGACAAGCGCCGGCCTAACGAGCCGCTTGGGCTCAACAAAGGAATAAGCCCAGCCAGCTAATACCTTGTGAGAACCTTATGCTCAAGTTTGTCAATCGTACCTCTTTTAAAGTTGGAAATAATTTTCTTTTCAACGCTTCATCACTAGGGGCAACATGAGTTCCTTCCTGCTTTTCCACAGACGATGCATCCGGGGAAACAAGTTTAGGCGACTAAAAAATAATACACAGATTGTTAAATACGACTCTGCGTCTTCAACCGTGTATTAGTTATCAAAGTTACTTAAACAAGAAACCTCGCTATGAAAAAGTAAGGTCCTCCACATTTCACACCTTCAAACTCTGAATTTGAGCCAAGAGGCGGTTCAACTTCTGTCTGAGCGATAAAAATAATAATGAGTGTCACAACTGCTAAAAACTGTAAAAAGTTTCAGATTCTTATATACAAAAGACGTAAACAGAAACGCAAGTAAAGCTCGTTCCGTTGCGTTCTTTGTTTCTGTAAGAAATTTCGATGAAATGTTGCACCTTATTGGGGAGGTAATGACACCAATAAATTTTCTTTCATTCAAAATAAGCGTATTTCGTCGAAACTTTAGACATTTCGCAGCTCGCTTTTTTTTTAGTTTTGTTGTAATTACTTCTATTTGAAAAAAAATCATCAAAAATCTTATTCTGTTCGTATGTTACATGAAACAATTTTACACATGAATAGTCCACTGATTTATGTCGTGTTCCTTCGGAGGTTGAGTGGCAACTGAAGGTGTCGATCGCCTGGTACAGCCCTTTTATAGCGAGGTTTCTTGTTTAATCACCACTGCTGTTCTAATAGACAGTTACAATTACTGTGTTATTCATCACATAACTGTAACAGTTTTAGAACACGCATTTAGCCAAATTTTCAACTTAGAGCTTGTTCAAGCTATTCCAAGCCTACTACTACATTGCATGAAGAGGCCAGAATGGGCGAAACGTTTACAATAAAACCATGAGTGTGTACGAGTTTGGCCGACTCATTTTTTTGATTTTTTAACTTGACTAACAAGCTTCTCTGTAAATCGAATGTGCTTTCATTTTAGGAACAACATTTTTGTTTCCAAGTAGACAGGCCTATAACCAGGGGGACGTATAAAAGGGGGGCATAAAACCGGTTTTTTTGCGGTAAGTTTTTTTCAATTAGAGGAATAAGGGCTTCTTCACAAAATGTTACACAGTTCTACTCCAGTTCACGTACCTTCAGTGAGTCCAGCATGGATTTGGTAAGGTCTTTCACTTCCATCTTTACCACTTCACTTTGATTGTCCTTCTTGAAATTAACTTCATATTAACAAAGATACAAAGATACAAAGACTAACAAACTAAACAATTATCGAGAGAACGAGACTAACTGCACTGAAGCTACAACAGCAAGTAAACAGAACCATGGCAACCACTGGATTTACAATTCAGAAAAAGATGGCGCCTGCATATTGTTCCACAATGCACTGCGAACTAAATAACACCGCTAAAAAACTCAGGGACGGTGAACAGTTAAAAAACTCTTCCTTGTACTGAAAAAACTGCGAGTGTCAAATTTGAGGTTTACAGATTCGCTCTATGGGCTCTGATGGGCAATTTTACTCTTTTATGTGATAGGAATTATAGGCAAATACACATGACGTCATTGTTTGCGTAATTGTGGATTGGTTAACTGACAATCGTATTTTAATTGTCCAGACCTGAAAGTACTGGCCGTTGTTTTGTTACTTTCTAGCTTCTCCTGACACAACTCTTACATCATTGATAAGACATTTGGTATTGAGAAAACTGGATTTGATCAAACATAGCAACCAAGTGAAGATGAAAAACTTCTCTATAACTGGTAGTATAAAAAGTATGTGGACTCTAGTAGAGGATTTTCATCATCAAACGTGGTGCTGTTACATAAAAGGATAAATTGGCCATACTTGATAATCTCAATAAATAAATCCAGCCTAAACCCACTCATGACCTGTGACAGGAGGCATGAAAGATGATCACGACGTTAAACCGTAGGCCCAGTCTCTTGATCTCCTATCGGGGGACTTAAAAGAACCCACAACACTTGTCGACAAAGAGTAGGGTGATCCCGGTGTTGTGGTCTGTCTTCTACTAACTAAGGGCAACTCTTACTGAACATTATAGCGGACTATCTAAGACCCTCAATACCTGAGTCATCTGTAAATCATTGTTAAGCGCCTTTGATCATATCCACATGGAAAAGAGCGCTATATAAGTGCTAAACATTAATTAATCACAACACAATTCAGATGTTTGAGCAAATGCAGTACCATCTCCTCAGTTATCTTAAGACCCTGAGTGAAGGTCCGGCACCGCGAATCGAGCCCAGGCCACCCGCACAACAGACTGGCGCCCAACACCAACTGGGCTGACCAGGCAGCGGTTAGTTATGTGACATTCAAATAACAAGTCAACAACTTCCGGTTCACACTGTAGGGTACGAAGAGTTTTAAGGACATAATTTGTACCTTTTCTATGAGAACATCTGTATCGAAATCATGATACACAACTGGTACTCCGTCTTTGGTCACAAGAACATCAAACTCTACGTAGTCAGCTCCCTGTGTACAAAAGCCGAAAGGAAATGTCAAAATATAGGACTTCGACAAACACCTGTTTTGCAGTTCAAAAACCAGTATGACCCTGCAGCCTTGGGAAGGCCAGGTTTCGAGTGAAATCCTGTTCGTTCTCGAAATGTAGGCAAAGGCAGGTCCTATGCTAAACAGTTTATCTTACCTGACTCTACAAGGTTACCCTTCCCAAGTAGGGGCGGCACATTTACTGAGTAGCGGTTATTGGCATTTAATGCAATCTTTCATATTCTTAACATGTAATCATAAATCAGTGGGGCAGAATTACTTAACAATGATACTGGCCTCATTCACATTTTAGTAACATAATCTGTGCCAATCATTTTTGCTTCACTTTGCAAAACCAGCATCTAAATTTAAGTTATAATTTTGAATACCTTAATCATTAACTGTATTTTTTGTAAGAGTGTTCTACTTATCTTTATTAACTAAAGGTGTAATAGCGTTGTGTCTTATTACCATTATCCATAATATTTCATTATTTGATCACTTTTGTTATCACTACTTTTGTTATTATCATATTTATCATTTTTATCATTATCATTATCACTGTTGTCAAAAGCCTACATCAATCCCTGTTTCGAGGTCAAGGTTAAAAAAGGAAATAATTTTTTTCAAAACTTTTCATTGATACCGCTGTAGTTTTGCCTCTCCTAAACTGTTATAACTGTAGCGTCCATTAAAGGGTCGAAAAGAACAGATATCTACTTCATCTACCAAAAGTGAAAATTCTTAATCAACTAACCACTTCGTATGTTCGCACAAAGGACCCAATAGTGTTCTCGTTCAGGTACGCGGGTCTGTGTAACAGAACATTAACATTAGGAAGGGCGTGCTTGCACACAGCCCTGTATCATGACTTTATAAAGACACCTTCAACCTCTTTATAATAAGGTCACCTTCGACCTTCAACAGGATTCACATCGTCAATATGAAATTTAATGACTTTTTCATGACCAATTGCCATTTTTCATGACCGAGAAATATCAAGAAACCAAAGTTCAATCTATTCCGACAAAACAGGCTACTAACACTTTAATTCAATAACACCTTCTGAACATTGAAGAGAGCGTAACGTTCTTGAATTAAGACCAAAACATTTAAATTTGTGAATTCAGTTAAAAAATCATCAGTTACACATGGCTGAATTTGTTTGAGTAGAGAAATAGGAAAAACGATGCAGAGGTAACACAATAATTCCAGTAAAAAACAATGGATTTGAAGACACAACTTGAGAGGTTGAGAAGTGTTCTCAGAAGAACGGACATCCGCTCTAGTTGCTTCAACAAGTTTCTTGGTAAGAAACCTGGCTTGTTGCTGCTAACTGGATGAAACAGTGACACAACATTTAACAGGGTTCATTTTTCTCACGCAAAAGTTGTTGCAGAAAAAGAAAACCATTCACACTATGAAGACTATTAAGATTGTTGAAACACAATGGCATAGCTAACACTAATAAATATGGCGCCAGTCTTCTGTGCGGGAGGCACGGGTTCGATTCCAGACCAGGCCTTCACTCCGGATGACCTGAGAAGGTTGCTTCCACTGCAAAAAACGCAGACAACCTGATCTTAACATCTTCTTGGGAAATCTACTTGACGATGCCCCAGGGGATCTTGTTACAGAACCTGTTCCAGAACAATGAACGAACTGAGCTCAACAAACTCAACACAGATGTAATCATGTGGCCGCCTCTCACCCACCTTGCACAACCAAATGAAGAGCCAAGACCTCTGTGGCCGATGTAAACAGGTTTGTTCCTCGGATCCCAATAAGTAGCCGGTGAGTGTTCCATGTCTACCACTGATGGATGTTCAAATGGTGTAACCACGAGGTAGTCCACTGTTTAACAGGATACAATGTTAATGACAACGGAATAAGAACACCTGAAACTAAATCCTAATTCTTCAATCTTCATGATTGAGACATCGTTGAGTTATAACGCGTTTAACTGTACCTGAGCATTGAAACTTCTAATAAATATGTTTTTGATTTGCCCCTTTTATGATCATTGGCCTTTAATCTGATATAGTTAAGCATGAACTCTTGTGGACAGTTTTTTTCTGACAACAAACCATGCAGGATTGTCGTAAATGCAATACAAGTTCACGTTGTCAATAAAAATCAGTCCAAATAAAAGCTTCTCATTTTCCAGGTCTTCCTTCGCTCTATAATTCTTCTTACTAATAAGTCTAACGCAATACCTTGATCACATACTGTCATTCCTTAGAATATTTCGTGGCCATATACCTTCACGACATACATGTAGTATTTTAGAATGTTTTGTGGAATCATTTAACACTATGAACTACTTAACCAGGTGACGATCACGCTATCTAATTCAGAAACACTTTATGAGTAATCAGTGTTTTAAAAATTTTCCAGCTAGTCCCGATGACTTACAGAAACAACAATTTCTCAATACTAAAAACAAATAAAACAAGCCGTTTGATATTGAAAAGATGAGATATAATCAGTAAGTAAAAAACTGAAGATAAAAAGTAATCTTTTTCCAATTTGTTCTTGGCAAACTTTGGGGCTGAAAAGGTTAATACCGTTGAAATTATATCAAGTATCACCGGGTTTCATTGAGAGGCTGGTTCATCTCATTACCTAGCAGCTGACCAACGGGAACCATATCCTTTGATAGTGAGACAACAACAGTACCGACGCTGCCTTGTAGCTGACGGGCGGCAATAAATGAGCCTCCTATAAGGATGGGCGGGGAGCCATCTGATGGAATCGAGTAAACGCTGATTTCTAACACCTAAACAACAGTAACAAAACGTTTAAGAGTAGTCATCACTTCATAATGGTTACGAAGGTAAAATATATAAAACTAAACAAAGAAAGATTTGGCTGTCATAGCTTGCATTGCAGCTGAACCACACTCTCTCAACCATCCGTATAGTCCGATGACTAGTACGTATACCACTAAAGAGGTACAAAATGTCTTTTGACAAAACGTTTCTTTCAGCACCAAGTTAGCAAAGAAATAAGCAAAAAGAAAAAAGGGGTCATTGAGAATTACAATTATTGTTTGTTTTGGTTGATAGAGATAGAAGTACTGGAGTTTTTTAATTTTTTTGGTTTAGTTATTTCATAGTGAAAACGACAAATTGGTTTTGAACTTAATCATACTACTAGTAAACGGTTCCTTAGTGCACTGTTGGTCTTACTTCAAAACTGGACTACTGATGGTTATGTCGTCACTATACACCTTGTGGAATATCCTGACCTTATCCGTCTGGCAAATGCGAACGCTCAAAATGTTGGTACCTTAAAAACTCCGACGGTGATGATTTAAAACTATCAACTTTTTAAGTTGGTCACAAATTAGGTATGTCTTTATAAAAACTACTTTAGCGTTTATTTCTAATAAGGTGTTTCTGTGCCTAGCTGCTGTTGATCTGTTCCTTTATATTAACTCCTTTACAGAAGTTGCGCTAAAACACTTAGAAATGTCAGACAATGTATTTTGGGTACAGACAAAATTAACACTTACTAGTTTGTTGAAGTCTTCAGTTTGTGTAGATAATACAAGATATTCTCCATCTTTAAAAGTGCTGCCATTCTCTTCGAGATCACAAAGTTCTTGATATTGGAAGTCTGTTAGTTTCTGCAAAAAATTAAGTTACTGTAGGTTTAACAATAAAGAAAGAAGATTTAACTAAAACCATTTTGTTAACATAAAATTTGTGTTCCACTATATATGGAGTACTGATGCAAGCACTTGAAAGAACTTGGAGCAAAAGATGATTTTGTTCTAAGGAACATTATCATCCAGCGATTGCTTAAGAAAAAAGACGGAGTACAATCACTGTGATGTTCAAATGTATTAACTAACTTTCCCTGTAGACGATCTATTAACCTTTTGTTGAGATCAATTTTTCTTGACAATAATTTTCATTTCACCCTCTGACATTAGCACAAGCAGTTCTATATGGTTTCTAAATTTTTGAAGCAAATGACACGTTTTTTGAGTTTCAAAGTTCCATCGGTTGACGTCGGACGTGAGTATGATTTGATTAGATTTTTTAGTTTGTGTACTGTATACCAGATGTATATATTTAGGTTTAATCTTCCTAAACAGGTTTGTTAATACGATCTTAACACATTTAACTGTGTTTTTTAGTTTTTACAATGCTAAATAAAGTATTTAGCTAAATGCGGTTCTGTTTAAGCATATTTGGAGCTTCATATCCCTCAGTCTTGGCAATTAGCCACACATTTAATTGATCACATAAGTAACAAAAACAGTTGGACCAGTTTTCAAGATAATTTCACTAATTAAAAATTAAAAGATTCACAAAAGTAGTTCTTTACTTTGCCTGTAACATGCATTGATCTGTTCGTCTCACCCTGAAAACACAATTAAATCGTTGTGATTATTGCAGCAACCAATAACTCCAAAGACTGTAATAAACTATTATTTTCTTGAAAAACAGAGTGGATAACGAAAAACTAACAAAAAGCGATCATACCAATACTAGCATCATTTTATTCAATAGTTATCAGTTTATTGAGCCACAATTTGTAGTAAATTGTCAGATCCTACTGAGGAGACAGGGGGGTGATGGGGGTGTGGCAGGGAAAGGGGGGTATATCTGTTGTGGTTCACTTTTGTCTTTTTTTGAGCTATATTCTCCTTTGTTTCAAACTCATCATCAATCAATACTGTATCCAAAAACAAAGAAATATTAAATTCATTCCAAGGATAAAACGAAAATAGCGTTTTTACCCTTTCATCACTATTATGATGGGCCTCATTGTCACCCCTGCCCCTTCTAATGAGGTAAAAGAAAAAAATAATTTCTTTTCAGCTGGTAAGCGTTTGAGAAGCATGAGTTAGATACTAGATATAAGGGAAGAAAAACATGACAAGCGACTTTCAAATATATTTCACATGCATACCTCAGTTCCATACAAGCTGCACTGTTTGACTTTGATGTTAAACTCGCTGGGTGCCTCTTTGCCAAACAGTTCCAAAGGAAACTCTACTGCATTGTGTAATCTTAACTGCAC
>JANVCF010238482.1:0-16042 GCA_025388745.1 Hydrozoanthus gracilis
AAAATGTATAAACATTTAAAAATTTCTAATATGCGCAGTAAAGATGCGCAATGCAAAACTGGGGAATTACCTTAACCGCAGACAAAACTATTGACACTTAGTATTTACCAGCTCAACCGATATCCATCTTCGAACACTCTGATTGGCTCCCGTAACTCTGGCGTGATTGTTGCTTCAATAGGAATGCAAAGCATTATGGTAGTTGCATCTAACATACAACCACGGCATATGATAACTGCTTGCATAGGACTACGGTGGAAAACTATCTTTTTGTGAGAAGTCATGGCGCTCTTGACTCTTTCCTTTGTTACCCTCTTGGCTCTACCCTGTGGGGTCTCAAGCAAAAGTAAGAGGTAGGCCTTGTTTTTGAAAAGATACAAGCATACTGCATCTTCTTGATATAGATTTTTGGGTCGAAGTATGAAAGATCCCGTGTCTGGGCGACTTTTCTTGCCAGAGCTTAACCTATCTCTGATATTAAATCGTGTGTTTAAAATGAAGGACTCTTTTGATTCGTGAAAAACGGCAAACGTATGAAATAAAGAACGACACTGTTGAATTTAAGTGCTTTTCTTCATATTGAAAACGAAAGAAATAATTTGAGGAAATGATTCTTCTACCATACAAATGTATCTACGTTGCACTCAGTCTCTGGACTTTGTCCACTCAATCGGAAACCGATAAACTTTGAAGGAAGCTAGTGAAATATGGTTAAGGAAATTATTGTACCTATATTCCTGATTTAAGCTCAGTTAGATCCACAAAATTCACTACTGAAATCAAGTATAAAGGTTTTAGAGTTCAAGATATTATACTATGGACATTGAGCTCGAAGAAGTGTAATATTGTTTGCATCTAAGTTAAGGAACATTAGAGACGGTACCCGTGTCTGGCCGAAAATTAACACCTAACACTTTTTCACCGTCCAATATTTTCTACGCGTGACCGAGCAAGCGCAAAGTACTCTACTCCTTTTGCCTAGCTGAAACAAAATTCATAGTTGCAAAAAGCATTTTTGATCTCTACTGTACAAAAGAAAGCACGCATGAGATGGAATTCATGAATTCAATAGAAATTATTTTCCTTTTTTCTAGCTAGCTTTAATTTTGCACTTTTGTGGCACTGCTATCTGTCACGCCATGATAAAAATGGTTATTAGGCTCGTTCCGTGTGTTACCTAGATCTGCTAAAACCTCGTGCTTTATATATAATTTGGGATTTTGATTGAAGCAAGAACTCGGTCCGCGTAGGAATGTCACGAGATCGAAACTGTAGCCTTTGCATACATTTTAAAAGGAATGATCTAGATAGGAATTCTCTGTCATGCAAATAGGTTCGCAACAGCAAAACCAGCGTCATATGAAAGAACTGCTCGACAGAAAGTTTAATTTCATACATGATATGAAGCAGAAATTCTCTATGTTACTCTTAAAGTCTCCGTTGTAAGTTCGTTAAACGTGGTCACATATGCGTGGTAGTTTCAACAACTTGGGAGTTAACTGCAGATAAGGCTGTTTAGGCACCAACCCTCCTATCCTCCCTACCAGCCCATGAAGGGCAGGTGACTTAAGTGGTGGACAAGACGAGAAGCGCCAAGGTATTTATCAAGCGAACGCTAGACGCCGACCTTGAGAAGGACAGAAGATGGGGCGCAGCGCTATAAAATCCACTTCACTTTCAAAGAAACATCTCGATGTACATGTTTTCAATTTTTAGCTCGCGCGCTTCGTGTACATGTGAATTTTGTTTACATACTTGGAGTATATTTTGAAGAGCATTATTGTGAAATTTAGAAAATGTCGAAAAAAAAGGCTCTAACTGTTAAAATTTTAAAAAAAGCCAAATGCGTGTTTGTGGGAAAGAGTCTTCATTCAAAAAAAAACATTTTGAGAAGAAAATGCTTGTGTGTTTCGGCACTAAGCTGACAATGAAGCGGTGTCTGATGAATCGATGGGATAATTTAGAGACAGCAGTGATACAGTATGTAATACTTCATTGGTTTATCCGAGAATAAAGAACAAAGGGCGTCTAGTTTATTTAAACTCTCCCAAACAAATATAAGTAAGTACATCTAAAAACTGGTTAGGAGAAGTTACCTTTTCATTCTTGTAAATACCTTTTTTGACCAGTTTGCAATTGCTTGTTCTCACTGCCCGACAATATGCATGCATGTTTCAAAATAGGAAGAAAGTGATCGATCATTTCTTTGGACTACCTTTGTAGGACACTCAGCGAAAAACTTTGCATGAATCTTTGGACATCGGACACAAACCGCCTTGTCGAGGGTCGAGATTACGAAATGGAGCTTCAGGGAAGTACGACATCAAAAGAGAAAGATGACAAGGCCCCGCGGAATCTGTTCCGCAGTGTCAACTGTACTAAACTGTTCATGAATCCAACATTTAAAAATCTTTTTTGTAAGTATCGACCTGTCGTATAAACAGACCTCTTGGTATAGGCTATTTTGGTGGTTTCCAACCTAGCTGATGTACTATTTATATAGGTAAAAAAACATACGACTTCGAGTTCAATTTGGGATTTATTTGCGCGAGTGAGTCTTTGAGAAAGTATCAAAATTGCATTAGCCCGTAAGGAGAAAGCAATTTGAGCTTTCTGAAAACCCCACGCGTATAAAAAATTTCAAATTGAACGAGAAAAGCCGTACAATTCCATTTTAATAATTGCAAATGAAAAAATTCTGAAGACCACTTGCCGGATTAGTGGCAAACGACGCGCGCTTTTTGTCATGTGATGAATAATTTACTTTTTGCAACCCATATATATAATTTACTAACAGCTCAGATGCGAGTCATCGGCCAGTAGACTGAAGCAAGTTAATATTCAAAACAGCAAAGTTATGAAACTCGAGGAGGGAAATGTTTGCAAATTTGAAAAAAAGTTGTAATTTATTTAGGATTTTCACTTGGTTTAGTTTTATTGCATTTTATTACGAAAAAAGATGCACTGCTCTCAACCAATGAGAGTCGAGAATTTTTTTCTAAAGTTACAACGAAGTATCAATGCTTACGAAAATTCTAAGAGAACGTTGCATTTACGATGACCATGACGATACAAACTCGATGAGGCTGTCGATAATAGCAGCAATTCGATGACATAGTTGATAACGCTAACGAATTGGGATGCAGTGATCTTCCTACTGAGCGAATCTATCCGTTAGAGCATTGAGTAAAAATAAATATCTTGTTGTTGTTGTTATCAGCTTAAAAAAACAAGTTTGATACTCCTTCCCCTTAGCTGAATTCGACAACTTCGCCTTGTACACTGGCGATACTGAAATAGTTACTAAGGAGGAAAGGAAAGAAAACGAGAGATTTCTGGACACAATAATGAAGACCCGACCAATCCAAATCGCTCACCAATACTTGATGAAGGAGGGTTTTGCTCCTCAGACAGAGGTAAAAGGCCGTAAATTGTTTTACCTTTATAGTTAAAAACAGAATTGAAAAAATAGCTTATATAGAGAAAGATGCTGATTGCCTCGAAAGATTATTAGGGCTAAGCTAGAAAAAGATGGCCGCTGTACATTTTACCACAATACATTGGGACCTTACACCGCTAAAAGAAACTAAAGGAAGGTAACAGTTGGTAAAACTCTCTCTTGTATTAGAAACACTATGTGTTTCAAGTTTGAGGTTCACAGATTCCCATCAAGCGTTTTCGTGCGTGGGCAATTTTAGATGTTTATGCGCTAGGAACTATGGGTAAAGATACCGTTCGCCATCTTGTGAGTGGATTGAACAGTCGATATACATTGAAAAAGCCAATCTGAAAAACAGCCTCTGTATAACTTTCTTGGCCTCAAGAAAAACTTTTGTCAAGTACGTCTGTGTCCATATCAGCAGATCAAATTTGATAGTCCTGAACACATAAATGCGCCAAGCAATTTAGTTTGATATTTCGGCGGTTCGAACTTCCGTGCGCCGCCATTTTGAAATGTGACTTGTTATGGTTGCAGTCTCAGACCCCCGCTCGTTCATCGAGAGTGGAGACTCGCACTACAACAGAAGCACATCACATTTCAAAA
The DNA here is from genome assembly GCA_025388745.1 of Hydrozoanthus gracilis. Lineage (NCBI taxonomy): Eukaryota > Metazoa > Cnidaria > Anthozoa > Zoantharia > Hydrozoanthidae > Hydrozoanthus > Hydrozoanthus gracilis. The sequence continues at coordinate 4,046 of JANVCF010238482.1, forward strand.
TGGCGTCGCGCGGGAAATTCAAACCGTAGAAATTTTTAAAATTCCATGGCGCTAGATTCATGGAGTATTGTCAAATTTGAGGTGCTAATATGGACACAGACTTACAGTGGAGAATTTCTTTTAGACATAAAAACATCGAAGTATTTCTTACTGCCAATCTGGTATGATATTTTTAGAAGGGATTCAGAAACAAGCTGAAAGAATTGTGGTTTGACTTCTACAAACGTAGAGCCGCCAACGACTCCTCTGGGTTTGAGCACGTGTTCATTGGTGAAATCATGAGAAAGGGCAACAGGCGGCTAGTCGTTGGCGGGCTGCATAACTGGTTTAACTTCTACTACCACGAGCAGTCCCGTAAGGCAAACTACAAAGGATACATAACACATAGGAGGACAGAGGTATAATAATAACGTTGATATTGAAAATAACGATAACAATACTAATAATAATAACTGTCACTGTTATAATAACAACAGTAACAATGATAATTATAATAATAATAATAACAATAATGATAATAATAATAACGAGAAAATCAATAATATATGATTAATGATCCACAAGAAGAAATAGGCCTGGTATAATACTAATAATAACAACAATAGTAATGATGATAATAGAAATGTTTTCTGCTTTTTTAATTTTTCAGTTTCCATCCCCTCTGTTTACAACTATTTATTACTTTCCTTTTTCTTACTTCAGGTTCTTTTCCGACTTTTTCTTTTTCTTTTGTTTTGTTTAGTTTTTTGTTTCTCTTCTCAAGCCTTTTATTTCCTTTTCTTTGATCTTTAGGTTTTGTTCCTGTTTGTTCGTGTTCGTTCTGATCCCTCACCTAAACAAACGGAAAACGTAATTTATAATTCTTTTTTTTCTTTAACAGCCTAAGGGTGTGACTATACGTTTCTCCTTTAACAACGTCGCTAAACCCATTGGTGGTTTTTTTGTCGGTACTTCTCCCGAGTTCGAAATGGCGCTGTATACGGTTTGCTTTCTCAAGTTTCCAAATGGTGGTTGCTCATGCAGAATCAACGGGGAAAATTTCAAGATCATATCTTTTCAAATGAGGGCTAATCCTCAATATGTAGCAACGGCATATCCGGTATTTGGCTAAGGTTACATCTAGCACAATGTCCATTGATAATTCTGAAAAACATGGCGGCTGCATGTACATTTACCACAATTCCTTGCAAACCTGACATCGCTAAAAGTGGCTCAGAGAAGGCCATTGTCGGTAAAACTCTTCCTTGTACTAACAACACTGTGTGTATCGAAATTAAGTTTTAAAGATTTTCTCTTTGCGTCCGTTTATTGGCATTTTTAAACAATTACTCGCTAAGAACTGTGGGTAAGTGTACAGTCCGCCAACTCTTGCGTAATCGTCAATTCATCTAATCAAAAAAATGGCGGCTGTACATGTTACCACAATGCAACACACACCTTACACCGCTCAAAGAAGCAATTTAATTAATTTTTTTTGTCTTAGTAAAAATATGCACTTCAGATTTGATCAATTTTCTTGTTAAATTTTCTAAGGTTTCGTGATCCAAGCCTTTTTTTTGCTAGGAACTGTGGGTAGATTTAAATGTCGTTATCATTTCGTAATGCTGGACAAAATGCGTGCGTATAAAAGAAGATTGGGAAAATTTCCTGTTTGTCGTTCCCGTAGTCGTAAGAACTTCAAAATTAAGCTTTTCACGTGGTAATTTTCAAGGCGACAGCGTGCAAGTGACTAACACGGTGCATTCAAACGTGTTAATAAGTTTAAGTAGACAAGTCTTAGAGTTATAAGGGAATTTACGCAACAAGGACGACATCATCCGACGACGACAGCTTCCAAAAACAAATTTTCTGCTTTTGCTGGTTCGTTTGCCCTCTCTTTTGTCGTAGTGACGCTTTGTGAACAGAAAAGGTTTGAGTTTTCTGCATAAATATAAAAGAAGATTGGGAAAATTTCCTGTTTGTCGTTCCCGTAGTCGTAAGAACTTCAAAATTAAGCTTTTCACGTGGTAATTTTCAAGGCGACAGCGTGCAAGTGACTAACACGGTGCATTCCAACGTGCAGCTATTGTATTCACTATTGTTTTCTTCTGTCGTCGGCGGCGTCGCTGTCCTCGTTGCGTAAACGACCTCCGTCTGAAACGGAAAGCTTTAGCCATAGACGATAAAGGCACTGAACGTTTAGTGTCCGGCTAAAGAAACTAAATAAGAGTTTTAATTAAGGTGTGAAAAAAGTTAAATCAATAATAAAGATGCAGCCAAAGTATAACTTGCTAATCGCTTATTTTTGCGCATGCGAGAGGATATTTCAAAGATTGTGATGCAATCCATTGTATTCTGTTGCGTTTTAAAGTGTCTACGACATATATAAAACATATATTGTTACTTCAGTGGATAAACCATTATTAATGTGGAACAGTAGTAAAACTAGTAAAAGATTTTAGTCAAAATCTGTTATGATTCTCGAGATGTCAACATTATTGGTCAATAAGGTCAATAGCGGTGGATATATATCTAGAGCTAAACACCGACCCTGAGGGGATAATTGTTTAAGTATTTACCAGAGGATAGGGATAAAATACATTTCATTTTTCAAAGAAAGGAAAAAAAATCAAGATTTTTTTTTCTATTTTAGCACGCGCGCTTCGTGTACATTTAAGTTTCGTTTACACTTTTCAGGGTGTTTTTGAAGAACATAAATGTTGTGGATTTATGAAGCAGATTTTGAAAGAAAAGATGTTGTCCTAAGCATTAAAACCAAAAAACCAGATCTTGTTGTCCTCTTCGTTTTTTCTGGAATGGTTCTTCGTTTAAAGCAATCATTTCCTCGTCTATAACTAACGGGTAACGCGACGCCATTTTGACCACCGCTTCAAAGTCAACTAATAGTCATGGATAATGCTAGATACGGGAGACAATCAGATCGCGCAAAAATGGATATTAGTTGCTTTGGTAAATACTAACAGCAGTTAGTATCTCGAGAACCGTAAAGGGTTTCGACAATAATATTCTTTCACCCCTAAACCTCAATTAGCAAGATCTATCCACTGGGGTACAAAATATCTCGTCATTGGCACTTTAACAGACTAATTAATTTTATCACAAGTTGAATCTTTTCGCTGGGCACCCAATAGTATTCACACTTTTGAAGAAGTTCCAACTTGTTTTAGACGCTCGACTTTAACGATTTGTGATTACGAAAGTCTTTTTCACCAATCGAGTGTAAACTGCGTTCTAGATAATTCTTAAGCTAAAAATTTAAAAAGTCTCCCTGTAAAATCATACAATCATGATCTGTGACACCGCTTAACAAGAAGTGTTAGTCAATGACTAATGCGCTTTGCACGAACAGGTTGAAACTATTTCCACGGGCTCCAAATTCCATTTTTCTCCGCCGTTTTTCTCGCTTGAGGATCCCCATGGGCGGGCTTGAGTGGCGGCACCAGGCCTTTCATGTAGTATTTCACTCTCTCCTGCATCTTGGCCACTACATCTGGGAGTTTGGCACTAAGATCGTTGTGCTCCGTTGGGTCAGCGGTAATATTGTAGAGAGCAACTTTGATGATCTCTCTCTCATTTTCAACCTATGGATTGCGATTTGAACTGAGTCAGTCAGAAAGACAATCTATCAATGAAACAGTAATCAATCAAACCATCTGTTAATCACTCAGTCAATATATCAGCCAACCGACCTATTCACTGAGGTAGTAAAATCAGTTCATGGACATTTTAACTAAAAAATAATAAAAACTGAAAACATTACCTTTAAACCATTGTCTGAATACTCTCCCCCGAGTTCAGGGGGCTTGAACCATGTAATGTTCGGCACGTTCATAAACAACTTCATGTCGTCCATTCGCAGGGCAATACCTTCCCCGCTACGACGGCTCACGTGGTCATAATCGAGCCCAAGGTCGATATTGTGCAGTATCTCCTTTCTTGGGGAAGGTTTTCCTGACGATATCGCCTCCCAAACATCCATTCCATCCAAAGGGGCAGGATTATCGTCAGTCGGATCCAGACCTGTACGACGAATTCAAGTTTCAGTTTAGAGCAAAAACGACTACATCTTTATGGAAACCGACCAGTGTACTACAGTGGAATCCCAGTTTAACGATATGCCTAAAGGGCGTCAAGATTATATCGTTAGGCCGGGATTTCGTTATACCGAGATTCCCAGTATAACGGGATTGTGGGAAAATTTCTAAAAATATCGTAATAACGGGAAAAATATGATGTACGCGTTAAATCTATGTTCACTGATCGATAAATTTGTAGTTGAATGATGAATAATGATCTAAGGCAGTTTAAACCACATCAATCAGTATTCATGGCTGCTGGAGTGTCAGCAAGAACAAAAGTTATTAAGGACAGAAGCATTGATATTTATTAATTAAAGTTTGTTTTGTTATAAAACCAGCATTTCCCGTGGTCTGTCATATTGATTTTATCGTTATACCGGGAAAGATTTTTCTCTCGGGGAACAAATCCCTATCGTTAAACCGGGAAAATCGTTAAATTGAATATCGTTAAACCGGGGTTCTGCCCCATACACTTTGCTATAACTTTTGCCAGGAAAACGAATGTTTATCGTAATACCGGGAATATCGTTAAAACGAAGATCGTTGATCCGGGATTCCACTGTACCACGATTGCTGTGATCTGATTGGCTAAACTTATCACGATCACTTTTCATTGAGCGATAGACAGCGAGTTGCTGAACTGCCGTTGTTTTGAATAAAAACAATAGTTGGCGATTAATTACAATAATAGTAATAATAATAATATCTTGCGAGCTAATCGCCCTTACTTGTAGTTATGGGCTGAATTGCGAAGGACGCAACTCAACGAGGTCGGACCGAAAGCATGTTAAGGTGCATACTGCTGCCGCTATACGGCCCATGCATGACCTCGGAGCACAGCTCAACAGCCAGATAGAATTAGCTGGGTGTCGATTTTGTTGAGGGAGGAAAACCGGAGAGCCTGGAGAAAAACCCTCGGAGTCAGATTGAGATTGACAAATCTCAGCCAACATGCGGAACCCAGGACTCGATCCCGGGTCCACGGTGGTGGGAGGCACGAGCGCTAACCGCTCGGCCATCCTGACTCCCCTTGTATTGTAAATTTTTCAAACACTCGTTTCTATCGGTTTCATTTAGAAGATAGTGGTTGTTTACCATTTACATGGGAAAATCGGTTGGTCGACGGTTTGTACAAACGGTAAGCAGAAACCAATGACACAATGGCTTCAGTGGCACTTTGAACATAAGGCAAGAAATTAAATAAATGTGAAGAACAGGTGCCCTCAAGCTACGTCACGTACCTGCTAACTTCACGAGAGTTGGGTACCAATCAGTGACGTGTACCAGCTCCTTACAGACCACTCCCTTTTTCTCCAGCATAGACCCATGAACAAACCCGACTCCCCTTACCCCTCCCTCCCACAGTGTCGCTTTGTGCCCTCTCAAAGGCCAGTCATATCCCCCGGCTGCGGGGATCCCTCCGTTGTCCGTACTGAAAATCATCAGCGTGTTTTCCCACAACCTAAAGGAGAAATCAATACACTATTACAGTACAGTGGAGCCTCGTTATAACGAACAACTCGATATAACGAACACTAACGGTACAACCAACACCTCCCTTTAACGATCACCTTCCTTAACGATCAATACGGAAGAACAAACACCTCACTATAACGAATACCATGGTTAATGAGCACCTCCATAAAACGAACATCTTGCTATAACGAACATTTTGGTTTAATATGGTACTTTAATATATAGTATTGTATTGCATCCATCATTTGCGGAAATTGCATGACGGGACAAATGAGTTTTATTGGGGCAAACATTAACGCAGTACGCGTCAAATTTGACCGATGAAAGCCATATTGAACAGGAAATGGCGGAACCAAATAGAAATATTTTGTTTTGTATTGCAGTGCATACTGTATTGTATTGTATTGTATCGTATTGTATTGTATTGTACTGTGTTGTATTGCATTGTATTGTGCTGTATTACATTGTATTGAATTGTACTGTATTTTATTGTAATGTACTGTATTGTATTGTATTGTATTGCATTGTATTGTATTGTATTGCATTGTATTGTATTGCATTGCATCGCATTGCATTGCATTGTATTGTATTGTATTGTATTGTATTGTATTGTACTGTATTGTATTGCATTGTATTGTGCTGTATTGCATTGTATTGAATTGTACTGTATTTTATTGTATTGTACTGTATTTTATTAAATTGTATTGTATTGTATTGTATTGCATTGTATTGTATTGAATTGTACTGTATTTTATTGTATTGTACTGTATTTTATTGTATTGTATTGTATTGTATTGCATTGTATTGTGCTGTATTGTATTGCATTGTATTGTGCTGTATTGCATTGTATTGTGCTGTATTGCATTGTATTGAATTTTACTGTATTTTATTGCATTGTACTGTATTTTATTGCATTGTATTGTATTGTATTGTGCTGTATTGCATTGTATTGCATTGTATTGTATTGTATTGTATTGCATTGCATTGTATTGTATTGTATTGTTTTGTATTGTACTGTATTGTATTGCATTGTATTGTGCTGTATTGCATTGTATTGAATTGTACTGTATTTTATTGTATTGTACTGTATTTTATTGTATTGTATTGTATTGTGTTGTATTGTATTGCATTGTATTGTATTTTTTTGTATTGCATTGTATTGTGCTGTAATGCATTGTATTGAATTGTACTGTATTTTATTGTATTGTACTGTATTTTATTGTATTGTATTGTATTGTATTGTGTTGTATTGCATTGTATTGCATTGTATTGTATTATATTGTATTGCATTGTATTGCATTGTATTGTACTGTATTGTATTGCATTGCATTGTATTGTATTGTATTGTATTGTTTTGTATTGTATTGTATTGTATTGTATTGTACTGTATTGTATTGTATTGTATTGTATTGTATTGTATTGTATTGTATTGTATTGTATTGTATTGTATTGTATTGTATTGTATGGCATGGCATGGCATGGTATGGTATAGTATGGTATTGTATTGTTTCGTATTATTTTGTTACTGTGTTATATTATCATGCTTTGCATTGCACTGTATTTTGCTATCCCGGTATTAAACTTACTCTTTGTCCACAAATGCCTTGGTCACATTACCCACAGCCTCATCCATGATATCCACCATGGCTGCATAAGTTCTTCTTCGCTTGTCTTTGATAAAACGGTACTTGTCGATATAATCTTGGGGCGCTTGCGTGGGTCCATGAACGTTTTGGAACGGAAGATAGACGAAGAGGGGTTTGGACGGATCGTGAGATGAAACGATCTCTTTGACTCGCTGTTGAAAAACAAAGGCTTTGATCGATCTTTATCAGCATTTGTACTACATACACCTTTTGTTTTCTAAAAGTCAGTACATTTTGGCCAAGGCTAATAATAATAATAATAATAATAATAATAATAATAATGATAATAATAATAATAATAAATTATTACCTCAGCCATAACATGTACTGAGTACTTGCCGCTGATGTTTCGCTCTGGTTCTTTGTTGTCGCGAAAGTCCAGGATACCTTCCCGTTCATGCGTAAAATGGTCCTCAGCTCCGACAAAAAAACCGTAGTGGGTATCAAATCCCCGATAGGTTGGTGTATATGGCCACTCAAAAAACCCGAGGTGCCACTTTCCGACTATATGTGTCGCGTATCCTGAGGAGAACAAAGGGTAAGCAGATGTGGGTTGTTCTCTTGAAAGTAATTTCTTCTTCAACGGCAAAGATTATCAGTTAATACGGCTTAGTTATCACACCCCAGGAATGGTTTTACTGAGGCCAAAGCTTTCCACAGCAGCTTTTGTTACTGTTTACACTTGAGACTTTTAAATGAAAATACATGAATGACAATAATAATACCAAAATAATAACAAAAATGGTAATAATAATAATAACAATAAAAATAATAATAACAATGATAATAGAAAAATACACGCTAAAAACTGTACGTTTCGACCGCTTCTTGCGGTCATTCTCAATAGTGAATATGCAATCAACTGGAAACAATATTTAAACTTGAGAGAATGTTATTTTTAAATATCTTCATGATAATGATTTAGCTCAAGGAAACGGAAGAAAAGCTACTCTATCTACATCTACAAAGTTATGAAACAATATATAAAATGTAGTATTTACATATTGAGAAAAAATAGCATTAGTATAAATAATAATAAAGGGAAGAATATCCGGCAATGGCAAAAGCCAGAACATGATGTTAGAATAATAAAAAATTAATAGTAATAATTATTATGATAATAACAATGATAGTTCAAATAAAAATAAGAACAAAACTAAATTTTGTTGTTATTGATAAGGCTGTTCGTAGAATGTTGTTCATGATTGTTTATAGTAAACTCAAATGAAAATTAACTGCCTAATGTTTGCTCAATAAAAAAAAAAACTTCTAACTGTGGAAGAAACTTTTAAAAATAGTAGTAATCTATTGGGGAAGCTGATGTAGAGCAAAACAAAAAAGACTCTCAGAACGTAGGATTGGTGTTAAGAGCAAAGCAACATGGCTCCAACAAGTCTCCCCTTTCCATCCACCCTCCCCCACCCCATTTATCGCTAACATGAGTTTCCTTTACCAATCCTGTTATATCATGCATAAACTCGAATACTCTACCCGGTTCGCTTTTCAATCTTACCCGCTTTCTTGAGCATTTGAGGCAAGATGGTGAAATCCAAGGGCAGTCCATACGGCTCATCAGGTCTAATTACACCGTGCTGTAAACCTGCAGGCCAGGATTTAATTAGTTAGTTAATGACAATAATAAAAGCAGTATCATCCATCAATCGTTTAATCTGTCACAAAATAAACCAAATAATCAATCAATCCGTCGATCAACTATTCCATTAATTAATGAGTTAATCAAATAGCCAATAAGTCAATCAGTCGATCAATTAGTCATACAAAACAATCATTCGGTCACTCAGTCTATTTAATCAGTCACTCAGCCAATCAAATAATTATTCGATAAATCAGTCGATTGATCAATTTATGAAGCAATCCATCAATCAATCAATCATTCAACAATCATTCGGTCACTCAGCCTATTTAACCAATCATTCATAAATCATTCAATTAATCATCCAGGCAATCAACCATTTAAACAATCAGTCGATATTTGAATAAATGAATAAAAAGCGCTACTTGTTGTAGCAGGAAACTCTTTTTCTCTTTGGTGAAAATATTTTACGAAGCATAGGAGAAGACTTCAGTCTTCAAGGCAAAATAGAACCAAATTAAGTGATGCACGAAAACTCGTATTGATTTAAACAATCATCGTTAAAAATGTCTCCTCTAGAGCTTTTCAGTTTAGAATAATTATTTCGTTTATTAGTAACAGTTAGGGGTGATCCATTTGATTTTTGAGGGAAGAGCTAGGAGCTTAAAAAAAATTGTAGCATACAAACGAGGGGAAAATATCATGCAAAGAAAGCGCTCAGAAAATGCAACGGAATGTACTGGGGAAAAAAATGGTGCTACACTTCTACAGGAAAAAAACTTCTTGCTTGTTAGCCAGCTCGCATGGAATAAATCTCCCTCCCACTCAAATGGTCCGCCCCTAATTTTATTACGTCCCAGCTTGCTGCGGGCCCGCTAGCACGTGTACAAAGTCTATTATTCAAAAACCATAGGTTGATCTCTTGACCTCGTTTGCTAGGCCTGATCAGAAATCATCTAAATTGTCTTACCTGTGTGAATCGGGTATCTCCCAGACATCAGTGCACTGCGGGTTGGAGAACAGATTGGCTGAACGTAGTAGTTATCGAGTATCACCCCTTCAGAGGCCAGTCGGTCGATATTGGGAGTGTGGATCTTAGAACCGTGAAATCCCACATCACTCCAGCCGTAGTCATCAACCAACACGAACAGAATATGAGGAGGCTGGTTAGCAAAACATCCCACTGCAAGTGCGATAAACACAAATCTCGCGAAGAGCTTTGCCGTCATACTTGGGCGAAATATTTTTAAGATTTCTGGACACGTTTGTTTTTAAACAGTACAATGGACCACGATGACGCTGGCACAAAGTAACACTTTCTGTTGTCTTTTGATACCCATCGGCACGTGACAAGGCGACCTTACGGCACTCACGTGCCAAGCTTTTTGTTTTAATTTAGCGTCACGCGACTTGAAAGCCTTAGTGCAGCCCCAGTTACTAATCAACATCTAACTTCTCCTTACATAAAACAAACAAAAGTAGACGCCTGGTAATGAGAAAACAAGAATTGATCAAACAAAGCAAAAGAGTGAAGATGAAAAGCAAAGTTCTCCCAAACTTGTTAAAAGAAAAGTATGAGCCCTAGTTGGGAGAATTTACCAATACAGCTCGGACTGAAAGGGTTAACCACTCTAGTTGGGAGAATTTACCAATACAACTGGGAATCAAAGGGTTAAACAAGAATTCGGATATCTACTTAACCTTGGTAGCTAGAGACTCCTAACTCTGCCGAGCAGTGTCGATCCAAACGGCTGCATAATTTTTTTTCTGACCGAAAAAGGTCGTCGTTTCCATCCAGTTTACGCGCGATTATTCGTAGAGAATGTTAGGCCCTGCGCTCGCTCTCAAGAAAGTTACGGTATCTAACGTTGACGTTTGGCTGGGACGTTTCCCGTGGTGTGTGACAAAGATAGAGAAAAGATGTTTCGGGCATAATCAAAGTTTCACACTCATAAGAAGGACTATGCCCGAAACGTGTGTTAAAAACCGCTGACACTAAAAGGTATACATATATAAAAAAAATCTTTATTACATCCTTCCTAACTAGTGCAAAATGGCTGCGTGCGAGCACGACAGTGTAGAAAGATGTAAATTTGGTGTTTCAAAAGGGTTTAAACCAAACAAAGAAGAAACACCAGGCAAAACAAGTGTTTAGGATTTGTTTATTGTTTTTTGTTGTTGTTACTATACAGTATTCAAAACTATGATTGGATTTGATTAAGTTTTTCTCCCAATGCCAGTTGTGTTTTGCAGAGGTTTCCAAGATACACGATCATCAGCAAGTCCTGCGCAAACAATGAAAAAAGTCAGCAAGACAGAAACAGTCAGTCGATTAGTCAATTCATAATCAGTTAATCAATTAATAAGTTGATGAACTAGTCAGTCAATTAAACAATAATTAACCAACCAATCAGTCATTTAAGCAATCAACCATTCAATCAATCAGAAAATCACTCAGTAAGTCAACCAATCAATCAATCAACCAAAGAATCAATGATTCATTCAAATAACCGACAAACCAGTTGCTTGGCCGATCAGTCAATCAATCATTACTTAATCAGTCAATTAACCAAACAGCAAGTCAGTCAATCAAACACTCAATCAATTAACTAATAAATCAATCAATAAATCACTCAATCAATAAAACAATCATTTAATCAATTAGTTAGCATCACATACTGAAACTATACAAAATTCTTATGGTGTAAACAAAATAAAAAGCATAACTTTTAACCACAATTTAAATAAGACCAAAAATTAATATCTACAAATAAGAACTTTTTTCATTCATTATGAACTTACTTGCATGTTACTGTTAAGCATTGATTCAAAGTCTGTTTGGGACATCTGAGGCACTGAGCTGACAAGATCCATCAGTGATCGACCAACTGCATTGTCAGGGGGGACTTTACCAGCCTGGAAAAACACAGTCAACAAATTATGCTTTAAACATTACCAGTAATTTTTTCATGCAATCCAGTTATAAGCAACAATGTTATTTTTTTGCAACAGTTTCTGAAGAAATTCGTTGAGACAAACCCAAAAGGCTTACATAAAGAGCAAGTTAGTACATACTGTAACTTTTAAAGTGCAATTTAGGCAAACTTCCAGATTAATTAACAATTATTCCAAGAGCGCGCGTTGGATATGAGATGGTAAATAGCCGATGAGGCGCGTAGCGCCGAGTTGGCTATAAATCATC
>JANVCF010238593.1:0-16025 GCA_025388745.1 Hydrozoanthus gracilis
CACCTCTCTAATAAGCCCCCCTCTTTAATAAGCCCCCCTCTTTAATAAGCCCCCCTCTCTAATAAGCCCCTCGTATGGAAGAAATAGGGTCCCCCGGGGGCTTATGGGAGCGTTTACGGTATAAACTTTTCGTGTCTTTACAGCATGGGGCTTTAAGCCAATAATAGTGCTTGAAGCGTAGGGACTTCCAGCCAGTATCGACTAACGCTCTGCACTGTACCCCATTTACTTTCTTTACAATTGTAGGGAAAACACTCTTTCTCTCACCTTTAGCTGCCATGGCTATTGTGTTGCTTTTGCAGTTGGTCTATGCCTGTTTAGCAAAGAAACCTGTGTGGTGATTTTCGTTACACTTTTGGCATCTTGTAGCAACTTGTGCAAGAGCTTGCTCGGTGGTCAGCGCGTTTACAATTAATACAAAGTTTTTGTTGTACAAGTGCACTTCTTCTCTCGGCTAGTGTGACGAGGACTGTGCAGTCGACAGAATAGTGTGTTACAATAAAAAACAGCCACAGTTACTAGTTTTCTTGTGTTTATATAAAACTTTCTTTCGGGATGGTTTGCTGAATTCCTCTCTTGAACCGTTTGTGTCTTCCACCAGATTCGTTTTTATCGAAAACTTCAGCGCCTCTGCATATATTCTCAGCAATCAATGGTGCAGTTGTTTCCAATCAAGTCATATCTTATGCCGAATAGTTTGTCAAAGGCATTTCCCTAATGTTTTCAGCCCTTGTACTGCTACAAATAGCTCATCGGCGAAATCATGCACTTTTCTCTCATCTCTGCCAGTATTGGTAAGGTTGTTGATTTCTCTTACATATCCCTTAACCATTTAAAAAAACTTGCTATGATGTTTACTAACCTTATTATTCTATAAAGGAAAATACGCTACAAATTTGCAATGTTTCCGACAGCTCGCGGACGGTTTCATTTGCAAAACTCGCGTAACAAATGCCGTTTTTCAGAGAAAAGGGTTTCTCTTGACAACGAAAACTGCTGGTCTTCCCGAATGTTGATGTTTCAAGTATCGCCGAAGCCTGCAATGCAACAATGTGAAGGTTGTTAGCTCGTATTCTTTGCCATCTTTTTTCTTTAAGTATTTCCATAAAGAAACATATAAAGATCTAAACCGTTGGCTTGTATTTCTTCAATATCTCTTCTTCTCCACTGATGATAGGTCGTTGCCTCGCAAGTCGATAAACTTTTGGATGTTACTCACAAATCTAGCGATAGTTTCAATTTTGGTGAGGTTTTCGCCATTTGAATATTTAGGATAAAAACTTGCTGTCACTGTGACATTCAGGGCTGTACGCCACGATGGAGCGACTTCTACTCTTAAAAATTGCATTTTGTTTTAAAGGGTTTTGATTTTTCAAATAAAGAAGAGTTTTTGATAAAAACAAAACTGCTAACGTAAGCGTTGTTGTGCCCGTGGGTAGAGAGAGGAAATTCCGGACTCCGAACTAATCAGATTGCAGCGTTCGTTTATTGTGCCTTCGTAGGGAATGACAACAAAGCCGATTACTCTAGTCAAGATCTCGTGGAAAGGAGCTATTTTTGTTCCCAACCCGTGAATGAACTCTCGACCTTTCCAGCCGTTCGATTCTAAAGCTGATAAGTAAAGATAGTCTTAATTGATAATTTGATTATTTAAAACGTCACGAATTTCTGGCGCGTGCTAACTTTTGGAACTTTTGAGCTTACGAGAATGAAGGGTTTTCACCACAAGGCAGGTGATTCAACTGAAAATTGTTCTTATGCTTACAATCCTGATATGAATAGTTAATTCTGGTGCGTCGAACTTACAATAAAAACAATGAATAGAAGTCGCTTTTAAAACTGTCAACATTGCACCTCTTTGTTTTCATACGTCAGTCGTTAGAGTCAGCCATATACTTTTTCGCCGCGGTAGTGCTGTTCCCAGTTTGCTGGTTGTTTAGTATTTCAAAAAGAGAACTAGCTTTAAGCTTTTTTAAAGAAGCAGTTACACTTCTGCTTATTTCACCCTTAAAAGCTTTGTTTCACAGTTTTCGGAATCTTTTATCTTTTCCTTCCAGCCTAGTCTTGCAGTGGGACTCTTTACTTAGTTTTACATCGGCGTATTATAAGCAGTTTTTAGTAGACCCTAAAAATTGCACTGTCAAGGGATTTTAAAACAGGTTTAAGAGCATGCTAAAAAACACGTTTAAGAAGTGCTAAATGAAAAAAATAAAAAGATAAAAAATAGAAACACAATTTATGTAAACTTAAGGTGAAGATCAGTTTCTTTTTTTATGCGCTTAAAAGGTATTTTAGTAATTATTGCCTTGTGTTTTACACATTGGTGTGCTTTCTTGTTTTTTTCATTTTGGTTTCACCTTGTTTTCTCAATTTTGTTTCCCGGCTTAACTTATTCATTTATGTGGTTCTGTCAATATTCCGTTTACCGGTGTCTGTTTAAACTGATGACTCGACAAGTTCACAGCTGCGTCCGAGCATTTCTAATTATACCTCGATTGCTAGAATGCTGTTTACCAGTTAACTATAAACATTCTATCTTAACATTCTTCTTGATTTTAGTAAATGTTAAGCTCATCAGAGTTATCCCAGGTTAGACCAAAGAAAAGTTAAAATCATTCGACGGTTGAATAATGCAGTTTATTTTCGAAGCGGATAAGCGTCTGTTTTCCTGGACCGACAGACTAATCAATAAATGCTGTTCAACATATTATATGACAGTTTAGTTTCGATTAACAGAAGGCTCGAACGACTGAGAGTCTTACTGCTTTATAAATGGCACGGTTTGAGTTGAAACTGTAATGACGAAATCGATGCCTAAATTTAGCGTTTTCCCTCAACTTCTTAAAAATTGGTCTGAAATGGCAGTTAATTTGCATGACCTACTACTGTTCCTCATAAAGAATCCTTTTAAAATTATTTTAGCACTTTGTTTTGATGTTGCTACCCTTGACTGTTACTAACGCATATTTGTATCAAAGATAACTTTCTGTGAACTGCCTTTACACCACAGACCATTTTTATGAGTGGTATTGCATTTTTAACCCGGCTATAAGTGACCAATTTAATGTTTTTGTCTCAAACATAAATTTATGCTTTTGAAGAAAATATATTAAGTGTCTCGCAATGAGATGCCTTTGTTTGCCATTAAGTGAAATCTATAAATAATTAAAAGCTCTAAGATACTTGGTAAAGATAACGCTATCATGGCGTTTTAGATGAAACAGGAATAACTCAAAGCTAATTGTTTAGCATCTTACATTTTATCGAAATGAACAGAATTTAATGGACTGTTTGAGCAACAACCAAAAAGTGAGTACAACAGTTTACAAACTAAAGCGGGTAGCTCAAAATTAAAGTTAAAACCTTGCAAGCTGGCAACGACCATCCTAGCAAGCGGTAAGCTGATTATACAAAACTAAAAGCTATTTATTTTGCTTGTAGAAGTTTTACAAGGTCTTGTACGAAAGATAGCTCTAAGCCTTAACGCATTGTGTTTTTTTGTCGCCGTGAGGGGTTGTGGTTTTATGTTTTGCTCAGTTTTTTGTTACAAAAAAGAAAAAAGAGAACACAACTCAAGCATGCTTTTGGAGTGTACTATCAAAAAGAGTATTTCTTTCGCGACACCCACCACGTACCTTTTACACGAACTACTTCGATGTCAATCGATCGCAATTTAACGGTAGATTTTTCTTTGCTGTTTCAGAAGTGTTTTTACGGTTTTAATAAACTATGCATGAGAAGTTTGGCTCTTAACCACTCCCAAATATTTTACTCTACCTTGCAAAGACTACGTTAGTTTACATTCATTCGTTGACAGTTTTCAAAGTATGTTCAACCGTGTGTAATGTTGTTGTATTCTTGTGCGTTTCTATGATAAATCAACACAAGTTATATTACAAATCCTACAATCTAATTGGTTTTCTTTACTCATCAAATAATACTATTATTCCCGCAATATTCAGAACAATCAAAGAAGCAATGCCTTGTTTAAGTCGTCTGTCTAAGTGCCGTTTGACGTGTACACTCAGCTTCGTTGCGCGGCCGGGAAGTCTTGTCTAGATTCTTGTTGCTTGTGAATTTAATTATTTAAAGCCGAAATTCTTACTATGCACAGCAAGCAATTTCACTGGTCAGACAGCGTCATACTATCGAACAGTTTCAACCATTTAACTGAAAGCCTTCAATCAAACCAATCTAGAAGTTACGAAAGGTTTAAAAAAGTGTTTATACATGCATAATTCTTATATTTCGCCTCTTAGAAGTTTACATATTTAAGATTTACCTTTCGTTAGTTCCCCATAAATCGATGATTCCGGCGGGGTTGTTCTGACGAGTGTTGGACCAAATCACTCCGAGCGTCTTCCATCTGCCACAGTGGGCGCTTATAAAATTCTACGGAATAAACCACAATGGAAAAATCGAAATGAAAGGTCAGATTATTCTTAAACCTGTGTATTACTTGCAATCATAATAATATGTAAGTCCCTTGATTAAAGCCGTCACATCATATTTGGAAATCACGTATACATATACTCTCCGTAAACGGCCAACAAATTGTTAAACGTAATGGGCATGTTGCCACTTATAACTTCGAAAAAGACTGCTTTGTCAAGCATTCATTTAAACTAGTACTATTCCAATAATCATTCTCAAAATTAAATTATAAAACTGAAAACTACATCAAAAGAATTGTGCGTTTTAGTTTAAATTGAAAAAAAACTAAGTCGTTCTGATACACTTCAGACAATCGGGAACAGTTGTAGAATCGTTTTCAATTTGTAAAAAATTTTGGGGTTTTCGTTTCGAAAATAGCAACCTGCTTTCATTCAGTTCATTCAGCGTGTGTTATACAGTTTGATGTCCGACCATAACTGCCTCGAGAAAGGAAAGAGTAAGAGAGGTTGAGAAAAACTAATGAGCAAATATTCACAAAACCAGAGTGACGAGTTTTTCAGTTGCTGTAAGAAAACAGAAGGGGGTCCTCGGAGGAAAGAAAAAAGAAGGGGGTCACTTATAACGCAGGAGCCTTTGACGTTAAAAGGTTGACCAGTGAAATATGTGACTTTGAATCAAAGTAATTGCTACACATTTATCTCATGTGTTAGACTTTCAAAATCCCTTTTTCTCAAAACACATTTTTTGCCTTTAAAAAGTTAATCCACGAAGATATTTCAGTTTCTCTGAAGTTTTAATTTTAGAGTTATTTAGATTACGCTCGGAAAGAGCCAAGGGTTTTTCTCTGGGTGGCCTTTGAACAATTTTTACGAAAGATTTGACGTTGTTTGCAGAAATGTGCGATTGTTGAGAGTTTTCAGATGCATTTCCTACCATCGATGCAGCTAAGCAAGGAGATGTGCTTGCACCAACCCTGTTCTCCTAAATGCTCTAGGGAGCCTTCGAGGCCATGGATAAGGTCAAATAGATAGTGGCATGTTCAACCTTAGACGCCTACACAACAAGCAATTTCACTGGTCAGACAGCGTCATACTATCGAACAGTTTCAACCATTTAACTGAAAGCCTTCAATCAAACCGATCTAGAAGTTACGAAAGGCTTAAAAAGTGTTTATACATGCATAATTCTTGTATCTCGCCTCTAAGAAGTTAACATAAATATAATATACTTTTTGTTAGTTCCCTATAAATCGATGATTCCGGCGGTGTTGTTCTAACGAGTATGTTAAATTATTTGAACAGTTCAAGCGTAACTTTGTCTGCGCTCCATATTAGGTAACAAGCGGTTGGATAGAGTATGATTAAGGATGTGATAGAACCGTATTAACAAGGCACAACTTCATTGAGCTGGTAACCTTGCAAAATGTGGAATATAAGATATCAAATTAGCATTCCTCTTTGGTCAGATAGAGAATACAAAAAGTTTGTCTAAGAAGTGGCTGCTCAAGATGGACAAAACGGAGAGCCGAACCTGCTTACGTTGCAACAACCGACCTGAACGTTTGTGAAAAGTGCAGCCGAGTCTGCCGATGAAAGGTTTGATTCTTCTCGGACGAAAGTAGTCATCGAACGAAGAATATTCGTGCGTCATCACCGATGCAATACTCCATCATCACAGTGAGAAAAGTGAAAAAGCAAGAAATGGTACAAAATACCCAAACATAATACATATCTGAGTTTGTCACCGTTTTTCATTTTGATAACTAGTACAGAAGTGTGAAAGGAAGAAAAGATACTTAGACAACCGTTTTCCTTGCTACTATGCATACACGGAGTCTGCGCCAGGTACACTTATAAGGAAAACCGTGTTTACACATTCATTTCATTTTCAACCTATCGCTCAGTTGCTGTGGGCGTGACCTAGATATTTGTTGAAATACTAATAAAACGTTTAAGCGATTGTGGCAAAAATTCATCCTGTGGCTACATCGCTTTAGAACTGAATCTGTTTTAAGAGTTCTGTCGCGTTCCAACATGCACAGGTACATTGCAGTGGTAATCAAAACAAGCATTTGATCAGAAGCTAGTTAGTTGGTTTATCTCGAGACTAATCCCTTTTCACAGGTTCCTTGCGTAGCAACATGGCTCTCAATGTATGCGGAATTGTATCGAGTATTAACCCGATAATGTTTCTTCCTAGACCGACACCTGCAGAGAAAAGGTTTGAGACAACCGGGTAAGTCATCCGTCCAATACTTTTGGCTTTGTGATTAAGGGATACGCCGTGCGAATTTTGTCGTTGATAATTGAAACAACTCGTCTGAATATTTATTGATGTTTCCTTGCCATTTGTACCAGCTTGCGGAGCGTAACTAACATAATTTTTTTTTCTAGAAACGTTTCGTGGTCAAAATAAAAGATTCTATTAAGAGTTATACTTCCCGATAAGCAGCTTGGTCAGTGGTGAGTGACATTTATACAATAGAAACCAATATCAATTTTTCAAGCTACATGGTTTATTTCAAAGAGCTGAGGCCGATATAACTGAAATGAATCCGCCATAGGCATCGAAGAAAACCTTTTAGGTTAATGGGGATTACGAATTTAAAGCTGTTTCTTTTTATTAAAATGTTTTGTACCAAGCCCTTAAGAAAACAATTATGATTGAAAATATCGGCTTCATTTTGGTATTTCCATTTAAAACAACATTTTTTATATAACGCGTCGTTACCTCGAAACAATTGTAGTACTGTCAGACAAGTTTTGGCATAATTTGAAAACTCAGCACAACAGTAAACATTTAGTTTACTGTTTTTGTTTGATTGTGCTGTTTAAATCTTTCATTTCGAAAGGAAACAAACATAAGGATACCTATATCAGAGTTTAATTAATGTAAGGATGGCTGATAAAAGCCAGGAGGTTTATCGAACACCGTACCTTTTTGTGTTCGTGCATGACATTGTCGTGATGTGAAATAACTAATACAATACCAGTTTTAGGAGTTTTTTGATAATTTAAGAATATGCAAGAGTTTTCTTAATTTGTTGAGTTAAATACTACTGGTATTTCATATTTTGTAGAAGATTCTAAAACAATTTTTAAACTAGACTTCTACTTGAAATCGACCGTTTGCTGGTTCAGTTGCAGACAATCTTGTGTGTGGTGAATCAGTTACACACTGCAGACATTATTAGATGGGTACATAGCTGATCGTTTAGCGATCCATTGTCTTCTTTTTAACACTTACATGGTCCATTTGCTTAGAACAGTGCAGGCGACACTATACGACCCCTCGGTCTAGCTTTTACGTCTTTAGCGTAGTAGTAGTTGAAAAATAAAATAAAAACTAACGAACTAAATGAGACATGATTTCATTGTTGAAGGTACGGATTATCAACTATTCTCTATACCGAAAAATCAATACTTAATACATCCAGAAATTTTAGTTGTAAACAAATTAATATATCTGAAAGAGCTACCTATGTATCATTGATACAATGAAGAGGCAGCTTCTCTTGGCCTCCTGGATTTTACTGCCTACCATCAATAACTACAACACGATCAACTGTACCTGGCGCCTTGTTCCCTTTCCTT
This sequence comes from Hydrozoanthus gracilis, assembly GCA_025388745.1. Lineage (NCBI taxonomy): Eukaryota > Metazoa > Cnidaria > Anthozoa > Zoantharia > Hydrozoanthidae > Hydrozoanthus > Hydrozoanthus gracilis. The sequence goes on from JANVCF010238593.1 coordinate 7,989, forward strand.
TCTATAATGCTTGCGTGGGTCATATAATGTTTTTAGTCATATTTGTTACTAATACCATAATTGATGTTTTAAAATTTGTTAAACAAAATTTCAAAAGAGCAACAAGTGAAATTTGTGACAACTTTGAAACATCATGAATGGTATCCATGCCAAATATCACTACTCGACATGCTAATTCGTTTGAGATTTCTTACATGTGGCTGGCAGAAACTGCGATTAAGGCTTTTTACTTAAATTGGCAACCTTCGATCTTGTTTTTGCTTTTAGCATTGCCAGCTACATTCATAATGCTTTAATTTTTTTTAATCGAAAGGCTCACAAATGTTCTAGGAAGGAGGAAATGGTTACCGTTGTGATTCTAAAATAGCACCTTCAAGCACTCGCAAATACTAGTATTAATGATAAATATCCCCAAAACCAATCAATTTGCATGATTTTAATGAGCTGCATTATAAGTGCGTTTGATTTCTACTCTTCTAAAAAGTTTATCTTTTGCATATAAAAAAGGTTTGAATTTTCATGTATCAAATAAACAAAACACGCAACTGAATTTTAAAGTGCATATGATGTGAATAGACCTTGCTAAATGAGGAGTAGTCGTGAAAATTTTTTGTCAAAATCGTTTATTTTTCTAAAGATACTAACATTTAAAGTTTTCAATTGCTGACGTCATGAGTAAAATGTTTCGTTTTTCAAAAATCTGCTGCCAATCCATAATTCATGGTAAATTTTGCGCCAAATTTGGACTGACGATCTAACTCAACCTCGAAACGAATTTCATTGAGACGGTGTCTCAAACAACCTCTAAGTCTTTCTTTATTTTTACACCATGACGGTTTTCATGTAACTTATGCGATATTTATTTACAATTTGTTCATGTTTCAGTAACATTTGCAACAGTGCACGCATTGCTGGACGTGTATCAAAAAATAAACATGAAACGACTTGCGGACTTAAATTGTTTTCTTAATCTGAAAGATGTAAACAATTCTGTGTTTTCATGGACGTCAACGACAAGAAATTTACCACATAATGACGCACAATCTTGGCACAACTCCAAACTTCAGTTTTTGTTTGGCTTAAATCTTGTACAAATAAGTGAAGATGGAAGTTTGAAAACAGTGTCACAACTTGTAGCAATACAAAAGAAATACCAAGACAAAGTATTAATTTAACTAGAATTTATCATTAGATATAAACTACCTGTAATTTAGCACTCTTTATGAGATACCTTCCTCATATTTATGATCAATTTTATTTGTTGTTTTTTTATTACTATTACTACTATTATTGCAATCTTTTTTCTTATCAACATCATCGTTGTTGCAATAGCAGTTACTATAATGATTAATGATATTGAAATGTAAGGTGTTACGAGTTTCATATAAAAAGATCCCTATTTGAACAGGTGAATGTGGTTTTTAATCAGAGAGCTTTCTCTTAATCGTAGTGCATATTCTAATGACGTACCGTTACTGTATATAATTTGTAAAAGTCTTCCCAGTTAAACCAGTTTATAGAGATGAAATAGATTGGGAGAAAAACGTTTCTAGCACGGATTTACTACGATTACTTAAGAAAAGCGAGGAACTCAAAAAAGCTTGCTTTTACGGCTTCGTTATTGATCATCACAGTAAAAGGAATACACATCCTTTTCCTTACCGGATGATTCTAGATGTCAACGATAATCACTGTGTCATAGTATTCAGATTCTAGACAAAAAATTTAATCGACGAATCAGAGACATGATCGCGCCTAGACCATCTTTCGTAAGTCGGCACTGAAATCTTCCATCAAATAGTTAGTGCGCTTAGGTAATATTTCCTGCGAAATTGTATTGACAATGTTTTCGTACGTCTTGAATTATTAATGCAAAGTAGCTGATTGCTGTACTTTCACGTTTTGCGCTTTTTAAATTACGAAATAATAGTGCTCATGGTTTTATTTGTATCTGCTAAGTTAAGTACTTGCAGTTTTAGGAATAGTTAATTCAGAGCGTGGGCTTCGAACGACCGGTGATAAGCATTACTTTTTATAAACTTATTATTATTTGATAACTTTCTAGAAACTCAAGCTCTGTTATCATCTGGAGTCTAATGAAAAACAGCACTGCAATATCATTTAGATATCTTTGTACCTTGTACTTCATTTGGGCATTATCAGCCTTGGAATGTAAAAACACGTAAAAATAGCACCTTGTCGAAGAACAATGATTGGTTAAAAAGTATTGAAAACGCGTTTCCCTTACTGACAGCGAAGACAGATATTTTCGTCTTGGGGAAGCAAAATCATCTGGTAAGTAGAACTAGAACACTTGAATATTTCTCACATAATCTGGATTAACTGATACGGCAGTTAAATATCCATTTCAACAAAATCTTCTTGTTTTCATCCAAGAAAAGGTTTTTCTTGCTCTATGCAAAACAAAACAAAAAAAGGAAATTGTAAAAAACAATGGAAAAGCCTTTCGCCAGCACATAATCGTCTTTACAACGCACTTGATTGTGTAGGATTTTCAGAGTCAAGACTGTTTCAAGTGATTTTAGCATTTAGTAACGAATAAACACGAGGTTCAAGAGCACGAAACGACCATAGTTGGGTTGTATATTCAATTTCAAAAATTTTATTTCTATTTTTTCCCAATGACTGTTACTGTGTTAATAAACGGGGTAGCATATTGTATTTGACAAAGGATTTTTTTTACAACTAAGCAAGATTTAAGAGGTTAAAAGAGCTCATTGACTAGTTACACTGCCGGCAACGGAGGCAGGAAGAAACAGCTGTCATAGGAGCAAGATTTTATTTTCGTTTTCGTCAATTTCTTTTTTGTTGTCAAAGTTGAGAAATAAGATTTTTTAAAAGGCAATCGAAGTCTTGTTTTAAATTTTAATTCTGCAAAATGAAAGATTTCAATTTTTTTTTCATTATGCAATGTCAATTTCATAATTCAAGTCTTTGAGCTATTCTATTCATGATCAGTCTTTATTACTATGCCTGTCAACTCGGCCTAATGTTTTCTGACACGGTTCGAGGTGAAACTATTTTACTCAACAACAATAACTGTTTGTTTCAGTTTTTCATATTACAATTCTTCAGTGCGTTAACAATATTCAGCAAGTTACTAGACGAAGGAACACGAACTTACTGTCGCAGCTGCTTTTGGACATTAATAGTCTGAAGCAGCTCCTGAACTAATTTAACATTATAATTAGTTCAAACCATACTAGTTAAAAGATGCCTTGTACGCCAAAGCTAGTGTGCGAATTCAGTTATGTTTACATAGTTCAAACGACTTTGAACAAAAGATTCTTTAATAATGGGTTCTTTAAAAGACTGGTAAACGCTATTGAAGTACTATACGTTAGTATTTGTTTAAAAGGGGAACGGCGACAGCAGTATTTTGTGTCAATGAAAGCTTGAGACATCATTCACTAAGTTGAATCCTTTTTTTTTGAAGCGATTCAATAGAAAGTCTTGTAGATGTTTTCCAGATCCGTTTCAACATTGGATTTGCTAAGAGCGAACTTAGCAAGAAAAAATGTATGAGTTGCCCGATTTCAAATCAATTACAAATTCCTAGTTGCGCAAATGCGTTCATTCTTTGCCGAGAGGAACGGCATGCAGCATCTTAATTTTCAGTGATCGGGGACTGTGTGCTCTATGCATAGTCAATTGTCACAAAGCAGTTTTTATGCGAACGTCATTTCGAAGATGCCGAGGTATTACCGATTACGAGATCTTTGGTTAGCAGTGCCACGGCAATATTCATTTCCTCCTACTATACAGTCGAACCTCTATATAACGGCCCTCCATCATGCAGCCATCTCTATTAAACGGCCACTTCTCAAAGTCCCGGAAATTTTCTCAGTCATTTACTTTAAATTAAGCGGCCACCTCTATTACGGTCACCCCCGAGTGGTCCGAAATAGCATTTTTGTATGTATGTTTACCTTCATTAAGCGGCCACCTCAAAAAAGCTTCACTTTTTTGCGAAGAGAGGTTAAGACATGGTACAGGAGTCATTTTAAGCGAAATCACTAAGTAGGAATATCGTTTTACAAGGAAATAGTGTCAGTTTTCAAGTTCTCTGAGCCTCCGCCAGATGGAATAGTCGTTGAAAGTGACGACGAATACAACAACGATTTGAAGGAGTCAGATGTAAAATCGCTCAGAGAAGCTGTACAGCATGCACAAACGCTTCACACTTTTTTCCCAATACAACGGACGTGAACAGTTGGCGTTGTCAACTTCAAAGTTGGCTGACTTGGTAATGGACACGCATGTCGAAACACCACGGAGGCAAACTAGCATGCTGGACTGTTTTACGCCAGCAAAATAAGCAGGACAACACATGAATATTTCTCCGTTTGCGTTTTCAGTAAAGACTTTAAGTCCTGTTAATCTTATTTCAGTCTTGTTGCGTTTTGCTGACTTGTTGGTAGCTTTCTAAAAGACCTTTGTTATTTGAGAGTATTAAAACCAATGAACAAACAATTGACCACGCCCAGGCTCGTTTATTCACGAACCTCTTGTAAGAGGCCACCTCCATTAAGCGGCCACCAAGTCATTCGCCGAGGGTGACCGCTTAATAGATGTTCGACTGTATTTCGGATGCATATATCAATGTTGAAAAAAACTGACATGAACTTAAATTTTAAAGATCCAGGAATGAAACAATTCATAAGATAAGTAAAGTTTTTTCAATTGCCTAAGCAACTTCTATTTCTTTGAGATTATTTTCATATTTTTGTTCGTTATGAATGAAAGCTATTAAAGCTCTAACTTTTTAACAATCTAAGCTCTGCTTTATCAAAAGACCCATACTTTATCACTCATTCTTTGAGTCCGAAGCTTACTGAATTCAAATGATTGTTCTTATATAGAATTTTCTCATGCTTTTATCTCCAACTTACTCCACCATTGTTTTACGATATGTAAGAGAAATTTCAAGGCTTGTGTTATTTCAAGTGGTGATTGTTAGCCTTTCACACAAACAAACTGAAATTCCAATCCAGACAATAATTGCACACGGATTTTACAAAATTAGAAGAACTATTTATGCAAAGCAAAATTTATTGAGCAAATTTTATATAGCATGTATTTGAGATTTCGTTCAAGTCATATACATAGCAAAATGCTTTGCCTAATCGCATAATTGATCTCGCGTGGGGCGTTACAAAAGATTTTTTTAAACTCTCAAGATACAATAAGTATCATTAAAAATTAAGTTTCTTTAATGCTAAGTTTTTTGTTATCAAGTGCACCAGTTATTAAAAGATTTGAGCACCTGTCGTGCAGTTTCCTCACTACAATGCACAAAGTGTGATTGCGGCCTTTCGCTATGGGTTTCGGATAAAAAATAGACTAGTGATTCCGACCTTTAGCAATGGGCGTAGATTAAAAACAGACAAATGATTCCTGCATTTGGCAATGGGCTGTGAATCAAAAACAGACTAGTGATTCAGACCCTTGGCATTCGGCTGCAGATAAAAATAGGCTAGTGATTCACAGCTTTGGAGAAAAGAGGTTTTGATTCAGATTTTTGGCTAGGGGTTACGGGCCAGAAGGATAATGTAGAATCGAGCTTTTGCTAGGAGAAAACGGGTTAAAGAAGGTTATTGATTTCGACCAGCTTTTGGCTAGGTGTCATGGGTCAGAAGGAGGTCGACGTTTTGTTAGGGGTTACGGGTCAAAAAGAAGTTATAGAGGTCGACCCTTGGTTAGGGCTTTTGGGTCAGTTGTGGGTTTCGATTTTTGGATTGGGGTTACGGGTTAGTAAGAGGCTAAAGATTACGCTCTCTTGTTAGGGGCTGTTGGACTAATAAAGTCTATTGATTCCAATCTTAGGCATTAGGTTTCGAAACGAAGATAGGCTAGTGATTTCAATCTTGAGCAATAGGTTTCGGGACAATTATTGGTTAGTGGTTCCGATCTAGGGCAAGGGTTTTCGGGGTATGCTAGCGAACTTGGGCATTAAGTTGCGGGACGAATTTAGACTAGTGCTCTCGGCTAAGAGTAATGACTAATGAACTGGACAAACAGGCTAGTGTGATTCCGGCCTATGGCCGTTTTAAATGGTAAAACACTAGCAACTGATTCCGTTTTGCCATTTGTTTGGAAATCAAACAGACAAGGAGTCAGATTAAACACAAGCTAGTACTTCTGAACTAGTTATACGAATAGCAAAACACCTAATGATGCTCTCATAACTAAAAGCATTTTTTTTTAAATAAGAAAGGTCCAAGATGTCAGATTCCTTTTGCTATACTTTCGTAGTATTTTGTGGTATTTTTATTCGAGCAGCTTGATAAACATCACAGCAAGCTCAAAATCTTATTGGTCACAACACAGATTTCCGACTCAACCTTTTTAATGTTATTTTTGGTAGACTGAATTGGCTTTAGGCATTGTTTAGCCACTTGTGCTAGAACCGTCCTCCCACACAAACAACCCCAAACAACAGCTAGCACCTGCTGCAAATGAACCCTAACACTCAATTAACACTCAACGCATACAACTCAAAACTGAGGTCGTTTTATAAAAAGAAACCTCTTGGAATCTCTAGCGACTATGTGGGGGCCGTCTACTTGCTACTAATTAGGGTATGTCATTACCAGAACATTTGTTAGGAGTTTTTCTTCTTCTTATACCTTAATAATAGAAATCTATAGCGCTTTGCTTGAGGTTGTATTGTTGATAAAAGCGGCCATTCGATACGAATTAAACTTATAAGGGAAAAACCCAACATAAACACTCTTTTTGAAACGAAAAAAATTGTGTTAATGTTGTTATTGAATTGTTAAGGTCGATTCGTAAACCTTCTTGGTCAATTGTGTTTTCGAACATACGGTTTATCCAAATCCGTGTTTTCGTTTCTGTTTTTCTTTCCTTCACGCCGTAAGAAAGATCATCATAGTTACTACTAGCATGTTAATGATACGGTTTTTGTAACAAGCTTGGCTTATTGGCTAACTGAACTTGAACCCTGGTAACTAAAAGGCTAAACAACCCATTGTCAGGTATAACTATACTAGCATAAGCTAAACAGGGTGGCAAGCATCAAATAGATTCGCAGCTTCTACGTTTATAAAAACGTAGTCTTGTTTTCAGATGGCGTTGTCTTTTCGTTTAAAGGAGGTAAGCCAGGTTATTGTAAATCAACCGACGAGGTTCTAATTAGAATTAATAACACGAAGTCCTCGATCTCACACTAAGACCTGCCGCGCCGCAAAATTAAACAATTGTCGACTGCACTAACGACCTCTTGATCTGCCTTACTTGAAGTGAGAGAACCATAACAGTTGCTTGCAAACAAGGTCTGTAAAAATACATAACGTTATCAGGTTGGCATGCTTGAGTTCATTACCAAACTATCTTATTCGGAAAAGCTTGACAGTTTTCAAATTAAAGTTTACTTGTAGTAGTTTCTGTGCTTGTGATATTAAATCACATTTAACGATGAAGAATTTAAACAACAGCTACTATTTCGGGGTTATCAGCTGGCTGAAAACTTTTCATTTCTCTAAAACAGATTTATTTTGATAACGATTAATACATCTCCTTGATTAATGCTCCTCTAAGTTACAGAACACAGTCAAAAGTCAGTTTTCACCGTAAATAACACTTGCTGCTTTTATTTTTATAAAGGATGTACGTTTATAAACGTACCCTTTTGTCCCAAGCTTCGTACACCTGAAATTTTCTGCTTTTTTTGTTTAATTACCGGTAAGTTTAACCATAAATATTCTGTTGAGTCCTAACTCTTGGGCTTCAGAAATGTAATCGTTTTTCTTGATGGGAAGTTGGAGCTCCGGAAAGCTTTGAAGTTGATAACAGCAACACGCTGGTTGTATAATTTAAAATCAAAATTTTAAAAACTCTTGTTTTAATAATAGGTTTTTAAGAAAACTTTTCGTTATCACGTTGAGCGAGCGTTACGTGCATGTTTCTTGAACTATAACCTATACTCTCCCAAACTCGCGAAATTTAAGAAAATCGATTGTATGTCTTACTGTATGTTTTATACATATAGATCGG
>JANVCF010238815.1:0-16023 GCA_025388745.1 Hydrozoanthus gracilis
TACAGAGGCAGACACAAACAGTTCCATCCCCTTGGGTCACTACGTACAGGCCTTCACTACAGAGCTAGACACAAACATTTCCATCCCCTTGGGTCAGTACGTACGGGCCTTCACTACAGAGCTAGACACAAACAGTTCCATTCCCTTGGATCAGTACGTACAGGCCTTCACTACAGAGCTAGACACAAACTGTTCCATCCCCTTGGGTCAGTACGTACAGGCCTTCACTACAGAGCTAGACACAAACAGTTCCATCCCCTTGGGTCAATACGTACGGGTCTTCACTACAGAGCTAGACACAACAGTTCCATCCCCTTGGGTCAATACGTACAGGCCTTCACTACAGAGCTAGACACAAACTGTTCCATCCCCTTGGGTCAGTACGTACGGGCCTTCACTACAGAGCTAGACACAAACAGTTCCATCCCCTTGGGTCAGTACGTACGGGCCTTCACTACAGAGCTAGACACAAACATTTCCATCCCCTTGGGTCAGTACGTACAGGCCTTCACTACAGAGGCAGACACAAACAGTTCCATCCCCTTGGGTCACTACGTACAGGCCTTCACTACAGAGCTAGACACAAACATTTCCATCCCCTTGGGTCAGTACGTACGGGCCTTCACTACAGAGCTAGACACAAACAGTTCCATTCCCTTGGATCAGTACGTACAGGCCTTCACTACAGAGCTAGACACAAACTGTTCCATCCCCTTGGGTCAGTACGTACGGGCCTTCACTACAGAGCTAGACACAAACTGTTCCATCCCCTTGGGTCAGTACGTACAGGCCTTCAATACAGAGCTAGACACAAACAGTTCCATCCCCTTTGGTCAATACGTACAGGCCTTCACTACAGAGCTAGACACAAACAGTTCCATCCCCTTGAGTCAATACGTACAGGCCTTCACTACAGAGTTAGACACAACAGTTCCATCCCCTTGGGTCAATACGTACAGGCCTTCACTACAGGATGAGGGACAAACTGTTCCATCCCCTTGGGTCAATACGTACAGGCTTTCACTACAGAGCTAGACACAAACAGTTCCATCCCCTTGGGTCAGTACGTACAGGCCTTCACTACAGGAATAGACACAAAAAGTTCCATCCCCTTGGGTCAATACGTACAGGCCTTCACTACAGAGCTAGACACAACAGTTCCATCCCCTTGGGGCAATACGTACGGGCCTTCGCTACAGGAATCGACACAAACTGTTCCATTCTCTTGGGTCAATACGTACAAGCCTTCACTTCAGAGCTAGACACAAACTGTTCCATCCCCTTGGGTCAATACGTACAGGCCTTCACTACAGAGCTAGACACAAACTGTTCCATCCCCTTGGGTCACTACGTACGGGCCTTCATTACAGAGCTAGACACAAACATTTCCATCCCCTTGGATCAGTACGTACAGGCCTTCACTACAGAGCTAGACACAAACTGTTCCATCCCCTTGGGTCAGTACGTACGGGCCTTCACTACAGAGCTAGACACAAACTGTTCCATCCCCTTGGGTCAGTACGTACAGGCCTTCACTACAGGATAAGGCACAAACTGTTCCATCCCCTTGGGTTATTAAATACGGGCTTTAACTACAGGGCTAGACATAATTGATACCACCCCCTTGGGTCAGTTTTTCCTTCACTACAGGGCTCGATTTTACCATTTGCCCGATAGTCAAAACAGGTTTAGGGGCTAGCCCTTGGGTCTGTACGGGCCTTAACTACAAGGCTCGACATTATCTGTTGCCTAATGGTCAAAACAGTTTCTACCCCTTTTGTGGTTTTCTTTAGTAAACCGCTCTTGAAACTTTACATTTGGGCAACAAATAAAATGAAATCATAAAAAACGTTAGGTTTGATAGGTTTTGTGGTGAGTCTGTTTGGGAGGGCAATTCAGTTTTTATTGATACGATTCTAGTTTGTCACAAACCTCCTCAGGATCGAGAAACCCGTCGCTATTGTGATCCCAAGCTCTGAATGTACTCTCCGGGTCGTCAAAGGAGAGGCCTCGGTTGTTCGTTGCTTTCGGGTTATCGCGCATTCCCTTCTGCTTTGCCATCTCAATCATGACGTCACATTCTAAGTCATCCAAAAAGTTTGGAATTTCTGCAAAACATGAATAACAGGGCTGGCACTTTAGAAAAGGAGTTTTGCACTTATTTAGACTGGAAATGTTGATCTTAGCAAGTCCTGGCGAGGCGAGTGACTGAATGCCATGTCGCATTCGATACAATTTTCTATATCTAAGCAACGCCCCTAGTATTTGACCGCCAACAACTTCAATCTGTTCTTATAGTCAAACACTTTATATTTGTTCAAAGATGAGGGACGTCATTTGTTGCTTCTGAAGGTAAAACTTAGTAAGCCGAAAGACCTGGCTATAGACAATATGTATAAATGGTGGCAATTTAAATACTTTTTGTCTACACTCAAGTTAGCCCTACAAGCCTCACTTTGGCTAATATATATTCTTTTGAAAGTTTAACTCAAGAAGGAGGCTAGAAGGCTAGTTTGAATGTAAACAATATAATGTTTTTAAATAAGGTCTATACATCTGGTTGGAGCTGCAAACTTACTGATAATCACCTACAAAGTACAGGTTCATTCATGAAAAAATATTATTTAGGCTTTACCGAAAACAGGAGGGCGAACGCTCAAAGTCTTCATTTTCTTTTTTACACCAGGCAAGACCTCGACATCCTGGACGTGTCCAACCTAGAGAAACAGACATCACATTGAAACGTTATAATCCTGTATTGGTTGCAACAGCAATCTATTTGAGTTAACGAGCTTCAGTTAATGATCTCAAACTCCTTTTTGAGCTGGAACCCTGGAATTTTGACGTGATATGATAGAAAAGCAGTTTGTAAGCTACACTCGATGATTGGCGATTGGTCTGTTCTGTTATAACCACAATGAAAATGGATACTCGGGCACTGCATTTGTTTACGCAATAATACTACATTGGCTACATTAACCAACTAAATTCATGAGCATTTATTTATAAGGACATCGGACCTGTCATTCCACTAAGATAGCCTCATCCAAACTTTAGCAAAGTTTTGGTGCATATGGAGCGGGATGATAAAATACCTAATAAACTTCACACGATGTCGTTAAACCATTTACCATACACGGGAAGCGGGCTGTCTTTTAGTGTACATATAAAACACTTCAGTTTGTAACATTTGTCAGCTTTGATTGATCTTGTGTGCGACAAACCAATAGAAACTGGCGTATACCTTCACTCCGTCAACAATGGGGATTTGGAGGCCTATCCATTCATCTTTACTATGGATGTTATCTCTTAAACCCGTCTCGTCATATAGTTTATCTACAACTTTCTCTTTGGTCGTTGTGACTTGAAGCAAGTCTTTGTAATCAGGTTGTTTTTGAGAAGCTACACCAGACATTGCGTCTTCCTCAGCAGGCACTTCGTCACGACCGGCCGAAAGTGCTTGCTCCGTCAACAAAGATGAACTAGGGGCCGTCTCTAAAGTTGACGTACCAGCTCCAATATTTGGCTCGTCTTTGCTTTCGCTGCTTGCTTGATCCTTATAACGGTTAGTTTTTGGCTCTCCAGCTAAGCCTTCCTTTGTTCCTTTGGAACATGTTTCTGTTTCAGTTGCCTCGGTGGCTCCTGTTAGTAAACACGATACAAAACAGTTTGATAAAACAATGACTAAAAAAACATCTACTTTGGTAGACCTTGCCATAAATGATAGTCAGTCTGAAGTCTTTAGCGATTTCAAACGACGGCTTTTTATGTTTCAGAACTCGGAATCACTGGGTTGAGATTTATTCAATATTACAGCAGGCCATGCATTGTTTGCTCTCAAAAACATGGACCCTGATTGGTTAAGGATTAAACATACAATCACTGGTACCGGGTGCAGAAACTAAGCGAGAGGCAGGTCGATTGCTGTTTGAAGCCAAGAAACGCTAGGTTTTGTTTTGCCATACGTATAAGTGAATCGATTTACCCAATGAAAATGTTTTTCTTACATAACTAAATTTTCTTCCTGCGCACTTTCTGAACCTCGTATAGCTACATGTGAACACAAAAATGTTGTCTTTCTCAGTTCATAGCTATCATTTATCCACTCACTATTCATAACAAAAACGTGAAACGGAAATGAGCACGAAATATTATAAGCTTAATTCCTAGCTATAAGTTCGGCTTTACTGTCCCCTAGTGAAGAAGGCGAACGGTAAAAGATTTGGGGAGCGTTTCTACAGTTTTAAAGTTTGGTTGAACCGCCGCTTTATACTTACTGCTTGATGATAATCAAAATAATCGAACACGATTGCTGATATTTTATAAACACCCAAAAAAGTTTCATACATTTATTTCATTTAGTGTTAAAGCTGTTTTAACCATTCAGAATTTTAGAATATTCGGCAATATTTTTTTGGAGTCAACCGTTTTTGGTTGGGCGGGTGAATAAGTTGCATTCAATCAGTTTCAGTCTATTAGGAAGACCGTCTGTTTGTTTCTGGCAACTTAGTCCAAATGTTCAAGTGCTTGTAACAGTTTGGCCTTCGATCACTTTTAAAAACTTTCTCCAACTAATGATGATGCTTTAATACAACTGGCTAAAAGACTGCAGTTTGAAACGAGCTGTGGCTTGGGTTTGATAGCTATGTTAACTTTATATACTGAGTTCAAACTTAACAACAAAGACTTAAAAGGTTCGCATTTTTTACTGTCTCAAATAAATATATGCTGTACTTGTATACTTGCCCTGAAGTTGGTTTCTCGCAAGCGTTGTATGCATGTACATATTGAATAAAGCGTACTGCTGAGCGCCGAACTAAGATCACTGATTCCCGACAGTTAACTTTAAATTCCCAGAACACGTAAGCGCGCGCTGGAAACGATGGGATGTTTTAGTGCTCTAGTTCTGCCTTTTCCTTCATTTTTCTGCCTTTTTCCTTTATCGTCCGCCAGTTACCCGAGTTAAGGTTAGTTTAACTACCTATTTTGCTTTTTTTGCCATACTGCTGTTGTTTTTAGCGCTTTTTCTTAATGCTTGGTTTTTGAGTTCGTGTTCATAATCGTCGTTTCATCACGATCGTCGGTTATTCGTCTCGTACGTGTTTGCTCATTTCTTTTTTCAAAAATTTCAGTTATTTTATTATTCAAAACTTTTTGCTGCTCTACTTCTTCTTAGTTCACAATTTTTTTTTGTCAGTAGTTCCATTCTTTTGCATTCGCCTCTGTTTTGTATAAGCGTTGTGCTGCACTTTGTGGTAAAGACTTTTTTAAACCGCACTTTTATTTGTTTTGTTCAAGGCTTAGGGACGTTTTTTATTCATTTTTTCCTTTTTCAAAGTTTGTACTTCCCTGTGGGGCTCTCCAGACTTGTTCCGTGATTACATTTTCCTTTCAACGTTTTTTTATTGTTGTTTTAGTTGTTTTAAAATTCGTCCTTCGTATGAAGCTTTTGTTTTCTTCGCAATTTTTTCTTAGCTCAACTGAATTCGATATTGCCTTTTTCAAAATTTATATTTTCCAGTGGGGCTCTCTAGATTTACGTTCCGTGATCGTATTTTTCTTTTTAAAAGTTTATATTCCCCAGTGGGGCTCTCAGATTTGTTCCGTGATTGTGTTTTTCTTTTAACGTTTTTTTGTTTTTGACATAGTTATTTTAAAATTCGTTCTTCGCATGAAGCTTTTGTTGTCTTCGCAATTTTTTCTCGGCTCAACCGTCAGTTCCGTGTTGCGTGCGCAATCAAAATTTATCGTACGTTGATATAATGAGCTCGAGCAAATTTACATGTAAAAACGGTTTCAGTAATTTTCCTTATATCACTTTGACTTACTGTACTCAAATAGTGGGTGCATGGCTCCTACTAAATTGTTCCAAATACAGTTGGTACAGGGTTTCAATGGAGCAGAAACCAATTGTGGAATTGCATACAGTTTGGGCTTCCTGTTGATGAACAATAACTGCTTTGTTATTTTCAATTTTAGTAACAGATACAGGTTATGTTTGTAATTGTTTGAATTAAGACAAAAGCCGACCAACAATCTATTTTTTGCTGTTTCTTGTGGCTGAGCTTTATACCATCTGTCATGGACATTCAAGATCTCGCAACACTGAATTCGATATTGCCGACATATTCCCGACTTCAGAATTAAGCTGCTATATATTTTCTCAGCTTCTAAAAATTTTTTTGGAAGAACTTTAATAGGCTCCCACATGCAATTGTGATAAGTTTGAAATAATCGCCGTCTTTTCTTGCTAGGTCAAAAACAAGGAGAAGCTTAACGGTTTAGTTCGAATCTCTTAATTGTGAGATGCAAAAAGTCATTAAGCAAAACATGAGTTTAATTTAAAAACTATAATGGTTGTTCGAGAACGTGAAACAAAAGCGAAGAGCTAAACAAACTTTAATTATTCATGTTATTCTCTTGTCAAGACAATTATACACATCAGATGTAAAACCACATTTAAATAAAACGTGTGTATTGTGCCAATATTTTGCAGATTGAGCGCTCTTAAACATGGCTCCTCCAAAATCAGATAAAAAGAAACTTAAGGCACAAAAGCTAAAGCCCAAACAAGAAAGAAAGGGCCAAAACTCGGTTCTCTTGCCTTACTCAATTACAATCATTATAACAGCTGTCATGGCGCTTGTGTTGGGTCTGTGTTATGTGAAGCAAAGCGCGTCCAAATCGCACCGAGTGAGTACAGAAATGAAAAATGCATCATTCAAAGACACTAACATTACGTCAGTCATTTCTGACTTCATGGATTTCAAGCTTTTGCCTCGTCGAGACGGAATAAAGGTGGGTTGATCGTTGACAGGTCCGCTAAGTTTGTTGATTAATCTTCTGGTTGTTAGAAGAATGTCTTGTAAAAATTTTCAATTTCAGCTTACAAGGTGTTACGAACTCCAACATTAGAGAACTAGCGGTTAATCGGCACCAATGTCAAAATGTAATACCCAAACTTTTATAATCTCTTGGTGTTTATAATTTGGTGGTGTGTTAAACGACGCTGAAGATAAAATCTCTTGTCATAACAATCGCTACTCAGTCTTCGTTATTTTATTTGGTTAATTAGCATAAGACAATACAATTATCTACTGAATTTTTCTTTAATAACACATGTTTCTGTCTTGAATCCACTTTTACTCTGAACTTTTAAACATAAACTTGTCGAATCTTACCTAGAACCTAACTAGGCCAGATCAGAGACGATTTTAAGGTATTCAAGTAATCTAGTTTAACTTTTTGTTTTCAAAACTTCTCCTCACACGTGGCAAGCCTGAGTGCGCGGTGGAGGCTGGTGTCGAAAGAAAAGCTAACTAGTCAATTTCACCCCCAAGTCTCGTATTCGAGAAATAGGAATTTTTTTCATTTGTGGGCGCTTTGGATTTGATTTATGAAATATTCACAGTTTCGTGATTCGAAAGCGAGGCTTGGTGCTGTTTGACGTAAACATGCATAAGGCGTATTGGTTTCTATGCAGCATTACCACGCTTCCGGAACTTTTGCGCTTGAGAAAAACAAATCTATATAATACAAATCGAGAAACAAAAACCCATTTTATATTTCCGAGCCTCATTGTTCTTATAAAGTTGTTCTTGTGTATTAAAGGTGTGTACCTCAAGAAGGTATACAATTATTTCGAGAACGTCTCAAAAAATTTGAGGCTAAAATCCCTTAAATAAACTAAAATACCTATAAAAATAGACTAAAATTTCTAAACTAAACTATACTATCTTGAGACACTCAGCCTCGCCACAAAAATTAAGATTTTCTTATACGTAAACGGAGAACACTTTAGCCAAACTTATGATCAAAAGGCCTCTTCCTTGTCACTATAACCGGCCATCATTGCCACTTCAACTTTCATCACAATCTTCAACATGAACATTTCATTTTATCTTATACTTCTAGCTTTGTGTGGTATTAAATACCTTGCAGTGCCTTCAAAATATTTGAAATATTTGACCGGCAAAATAGTTTAAAACTTTCTAAAAGTTATCAAACTAGGCTACTGACAAAATAAAACAAAACTTAAAACAGTTTGGATTGTAGGTTAGTAAATAACAGAAAATATTTAAAGGGGAACTGAATCCTAAAATCAACTTTTGTCAAAAAAAATATTTATATGAGTGTAAAACGATATTAAAAAAATTCCTCGTATCGCGCTGAATTTCCGAGAAATTCGAGTTTAAAACACGTTACTTGCCACATTGTACCGGCGGCTCAGAAATAGGGATTAATCGGAGAGGCTGTGAGGCTTTGACGTCAGATATGGGTAAGAAATGGTTCGGACTGGAAAATTCATCATTGGTGTGAGATAGATACCGCACACAACTGAACATCAGTTGTAACTTCCACTCTTGACTGTGTAAGCGAGCATATGACAATAAAAACTGTTCAGGAGCTCGCTTGCCGGCCCATAACTACCTCACACTTTACCTTCGTTTACCGCTGACAAGTCGACAAGCGCCCACGCTCAATAACCCCAAACGACCCGAAACACGCACATACAAACTAGAATTTTTCGGAAAATCAGTGCGACACAAGTAAAAAACCTAAGATATGTTCTTAACACCTTGAAGGGTTTCATTAAAGAAATGTTGATTTTAGAGTTCAGTTGCCCTTTAAGAATTTAACAGTAGATTCGATGAAAAAGAACTTTAAGTCTTGAACAAGCTGACACGATTCTGTGTGTCTTCACGTGCATAAGGTAGGACATGTTTCAAGGGAGGAACTGGAGCCCGGAACATTCTATCAAATCAAGACCTTAAGCCTGCGGCCACCAATTTTCGGTATGTAACAATCGGCTTCCTATAATTATACTAATATGCATGGGTTTTCTAAGATAAGCTAGTCCTTTCTTGAGCACATGCAAGTGACTCGTTAGGCCGGCGCTCATTACAAGTAGTGTTAAGCGGGTGAGGGTCTTTGACTCCCCCTGAACAGGACATTAATCTATCGCAGGTTAGCTCCCAGCAGGACTGGTACTCATTTATACAGCTGAGTCGACTGGAACCAGTCGGGTTAAGTGTCTTGCTCAAGGCCGGGACTCGAACTCGCGGGCGAACACATTAACCGCTGGGCCACTGAACCGTCGATAGTAAGTCAGTGTTCTTATGTAAAAAGGGCGTATATATGTCAACACATACAATTGTATTAAGAATATCTCAAAATGTTTGAGACTGTTTCATCTCTGTTTTGATGATAGCTTTCTCTCTTTACATAGAAATTCCGCAGTTTCTGTCAAAGGCAGAGGCAGCCACGATTATCAATGGCGCCAAACGAGAAGGCCTGGAGCGCAGTGAGGTTGTTGATCCCGAGACAGAAATCAAAATAGAGCCCACGACCAGAGAAACGTTTAGAGAATGGGATTACAACAAGGATGGAAGTATTGACAAAGTTGAGGTATGTCAACATACCGCTTTAGATTGCAAAAGGAAAAATAGAAGTCAATAGGGAGATTTAGCACCGCGTATACGCAGGATGCGAACGTGAAATGTGATCACGTCAGCAACATTTTCCCGCGTCTGCCGTTTCACGTTTGCCGTACGGGCGCCAAAGTAAGGGTTTTCGCGTTTGACGTTTACATGAGATTTTTTATCTCTTTTCAAGCATTAAAAGAGATTTTAAGTCGTAAAAAAGGTAAAGAGGGATGTTATGCTTAATGTTCAGTTAGCTAAAGTGAAGAAAAAAAAACAAGAATAAGTTGTTCAGACAGTGCCAATTAGCGATTTTCATTAACGGGAATCAAACAATTGTTAGTTGTGACATACAAACAGTAAAATATCATTTTTTCTTTGCTAATATGTCCTTTCAGAACAACATTTTAATTGCACTGAATTTTTTTTGACACTAGTTTCTAGTCGAATTCGAGTCGTTCGCGTGTTTTCGCTTGAAGCTCGCGTCAACATGAAGCTAAAACTAAGAAAACAAGACAGAAGTACGGCAAACGTCCAGCGGTAAATTTGCCGTCCCACGTATACGCGGCGCTAAATCTCACTAATAACTAAACCCGCCGGCGGCGGCTGTTGTGTAAATTACTTCCAAGACGGCTATCATCGGGACTCAGGATTAGCCTAGGTACAAATTACACTGAGTGGCAAATATTAATTATCTTGCCATATTTCTAAATCTTTACCTGCCTTTTGACACTCTTTTCTAAAAAGGTTTAATTATTTTTTCTACAAATCCTATAATGAGTTCTAAGCGAGGAAGATGGTTGCTTAATTAACTGATAAACTGACTGATTGACTGATGAACTGACTGATTGACTGATAAATGATTTATTGACTGATGAACTGACTGATTGACTGATAAATGATTTACTGACGGATGAACTGACTGATTGACTGACGAAATTACTAATTGAATTATGAAACGAATTTTTGACAGACAAACTGAAATGAAATATTTTTTTGACTGATGAACTGACTGACGGATGGATGTAATGTTTGATAGACTGATGAAATGACTGATTGACCGATGACTTGATTGGTTGATTGATTAAATGGCTAATTGACTGATGAAGTGATTGGTTGATCGATAAAATGATTGATTGACGGATAAACTGATTGATCGGCTGAAGAACTGACTGATTGGCTAATAAAAGAATTGATAGACTGATGAACTGACTGATTGTTGGATGAACTGACTGGTTTACTGATGAACTAACTGACTGACTAATGAACTGACTTATTGTTTGATGAACTGACTGACTGAATAATGAACTGACTGATTGTTTGATGAACTGACTGACTGACTAATGAACTGACTGATTGTTTGATGAACTGACTGACTGACTAATGAACTGCCTGATTGTTTGATGAACTGATTGACTGACTAATGAACTGACTGATTGTTTGACGAACTGAATGACTGACTAATGAACTGACTGATTGTTTGATGAACTGAATGACTGACTAATGAACTGACTGATTGTTTGATGAACTGATTGACTGACTAATGAACTGACTGATTGTTTGATGAACTGAATGACTGACTAATGAACTGACTGATTGTTTGATGAACTGAATGACTGACTAATGGACTGACTGATTGTTTGATGAACTGAATGACTGACTAATGAACTGACTGATTGTTTGATGAACTGACTGACTGACTAATGAACTGACTGATTGTTTGTTGAACTGAATGACTGACTAATGAACTGACTGATTGTTTGATGAACTGAATGACTGACTAATGAACTGACTGATTGTTTGATGAACTGAATGACTGACTAATGAACTGACTGATTGCTTGATGAATTGAGTGGCTGACTGATGAACTGACTGATTGCTTGAAGAACTGAGTGACTGACTGATGATCGACCGTTGAACTGACTGGCTGTATAGTGAACTTACTGACTTTTTGATGAACTGACTGATTGACTAATGAACTGACTGATTGTTTGAATAATTAAACGATTTATTGACGAACTGTCGGAGTGATTGACTGATGAACTGACTGACTTTATGGTGAACTGACTTATTGTTTGATGAACTGACTGACTAATGAACTTACTGATTGTTTGAAGAACTGACTGATTGTTTGGTGAACTGGCTGGCTGGCTAATGAACTGGCTGATTGTTTGAATAATTGACCGATTTATTGATGAACTGCCGGAGTGATCGATTGTTGAACTGAGTGACTGTTTGATGAACTGACTGGTTGTTTGAAGAACTGACTGACTTTTGAAATGACTGATTGCTTGTGAACTGACTAACTGTCTAGTAGCTGACTGATTGCTTGGTGAATCGACTGATTAACTGATGGCTTAATTGTTGAATTGTACCTAGATTATGCACAATTTGGTTGATCTTAGTGACTTGTACTTCTCGGAAAGCGATGTGGAAAAAATGTGAGTATAATTTGTGGACTGTTTAAAATTATTTTCTCCCTCTAACTTGGTTATACTTCCCAAAACGAAGAAGCATTGCGTAAGTTTTGGTTTTGTTTCACCAAACTTTATCCATGTACAGATAACCATTGATAAGTGTTTTTTCCATTTGGTCATCAGGTTTGAAACACTCGGGATAGACAAGAATAAAAATGGTGGGTGTTGACTACGGGTACGCTCTTTAAATAAACACACTGTATATATTTAATCACGATAAAATCTTCAGAAAAGGTACACTGTATATAGATATACATTAAAACACAATTATTGGTTTGCGGTAAATCTTCAAAACATATTTTGTCTATTCTTGTAGTAGTACTTAACATTTATTCTCCGATTCCGGTGCACGTGAATAATCCTCTCGTTCCAGTCTACCTAGACTAGCGAAGAGTTTAAAAAAAGGAAAAAATGTTTGTAAATCATTTATTTGTCTGAATATTTATGAAAACTCCACCAGATCGCAAGAGGTTCAATTTTTCACCAGGTCGATAACACTTGATCAGGTTTTTTCCAGACTGATGGACCAGGGCCTAGGTTGAGCAAAATCTCCCCAGATCAGGTTACATATTTACATATAAGGGCGTGTTGTAGTTCTGACATGATGTCTGCCGGGTGTTTAACATAAGTAGTTCTTGCATTTCACCAAGCTGCCTTGGTCCTAAAATGCTAAAACGACATTGAACATTTGGCTTTTTGTTGTTTTCAAAAACAGGAGTTGTTGACTTAAATGAGTTTTTAGAGGTTAAAACAGACAAGATTATGAGATATCTACACAAAAAGGCAACCAATTTACCAAGGACAAGAAGCCGTCATAGCAAACAGACATGGCTTGACCACAGTCGTCGTATGAAGGATTTAGATAAAAGGTAACTACCAGCTACGACTTTTAGAACTCAATCAGTAAGCTTTCAATTTTATACCATTGCCTTGGTCTAATTATGCAACTGTTGGTCACTAAATGACAATACTATGCACTTATTCCCATTTACACTGTGCACAGAGTTTTTGGTAGGGCACAGATACGAATTGGAGTGTACGGGTGCCAAATAAAAAGAGTACGGATCGAAGAAATTCTAAGTGTTGTTCTCTTTTAAAAGTATATATAATATAAAGGCTGATCTGTAAAATTTAAAATTTAACGAATTTTCGGCCGCTTATACTGCTGCCTTTATCAAGTGAATGGATTAAAAATAATAATTAAAAAGTTCTCTTCATAGGCTTTAATTTGTGAGTTTGTAATTCGGTGCTTTACCTCAGGATTCTACTTTCTCTAAAATACTTTCTTTCTTTCTTTCTTTCTTTCTTTCACTTTCTTTCCTTGGTTTTCTTTGTTTTTGTCCGTGCTCCTGTTTGTGATAACCGTACCAAGTTCATCTGTGTTCGGACTACCCTAGACACGGTCCGAGCACGGGTGAAGTTCTGGTCCGGCACAGATGGGACAAAGTTGTTTACACGACCAAACCCAACAACGTGTAATCCAATAGCCCCCTAACTTTCCCATGGTCCGCAAAGAGGTGCAACCACAAATGCCTTATTAGCTTTTATTTTTTTGTTCTTATTTGTTAAAATTCTTTTAGTCTTTGCATATCCGCTTAGATTGGCCGGCGTCTTACAAAATTCTCAATTTTCCCTTATAAACAAAGTATCCAACTTGCATACAGTACTTACAGGAAGTTATAATCGTCTCTCAAGTCTTCATTTTACCACTGTTGATTTACTATTCACTATGGCAATGGAAGTACGTGGTAGATTGCGGTTGTTGGCTGTATCGACGGGTTGATGCATTGGCAAATTGGTTTCCCCGTGAGTAAACTAAAAACAAACGTTTCTTTGGAAAATAACACCAGTGGCTTTAACAATGCCATGTCAAATAACACTACTAATATATAGGCTAGTGGCATTGTTAGGGATGGCCTTAAAACAAGCCTCGACAACTTCTCCAGATACTTGCGCCTTTGTCACTTACTTGATCCACTCCTCTCAAATGAATCCTGTGAGCTTGCCTCAAAATGAAGATTCTTTAAATACTTAAATAACACGCATCACCTTTTCAATCACAGAGTATCGGCGCTGACAATGTTACCATTAGAAGTCATTACGGGAAGCGAGGATTTGCAGGTAAAATTCGTGACAGAAACTTCAGATAATATAAGCTATATACTTGCCTTATACTGTAACTCCAAAGAAGTTGTAGAGCCAGTGTGGTTCCTTATACCACGTGCTATCACGTGGTTTAAAGTTGATGGTTCAACGAGATAAATGAAAATTTATGTATTTTTGTTTTATCATGATCATGATCATCGTCAGTCATCATCATCATAATCACCATTGTCATAGTCTTTTTTTTTTCAATTCTTATTTTATGGACGTTTTTACCCAGATTCCAATTTTTGCGAAATTGAAGGAGCGAAAGCGAGGTAGATTCAATGTGAAAAGCTAATTCAATTGTTAGCGAAGGCGTTCATCAATTGCAAGGTGGCCATTGTTT
Organism: Hydrozoanthus gracilis; assembly: GCA_025388745.1. NCBI lineage: Eukaryota > Metazoa > Cnidaria > Anthozoa > Zoantharia > Hydrozoanthidae > Hydrozoanthus > Hydrozoanthus gracilis. The sequence continues at coordinate 14,391 of JANVCF010238815.1, forward strand.
AGTGGCTTATCTGGAAGAAGACAGCGTGCCTTTACAAGTCTTTCAGCTCATAAGCTTCATAAGGCAATTGGTTTCATGGGCGCAGGAAGCAAAAATTGTTTGGGGAGGGGGTCACAATGGAAATTGTAGTTGTTCGTTGTAAAATGTGGGATTTCTATTCAAAAGTAGTTGTTATTAGCAAAATAGATTATTTGGTTTGGCCTTGCCGCCCCATGTGGCTACCGCTGGCCAATGTACTGCCTACTTACAAAATCATCCATCGACTGGCCATATACTCGTTCCCAGACCTGCTCGGACAAATTTTTAAGATTAGTGTTGCTGCACCAGTGGCTGACCGTAGTACTATTAAGGCTGGCTTTTTGTTTGTTTAGCTATAATGCGTTTAAATAGGGCAACTGGAAATGTATAGGCAGCAACTGAGGCAAAACGACTGTAAAAGATTACCGCGAAAACACGTTCTTTGTCCTTCATTTTGAGTACGATTTTCCTTTTTGTATATTTAGCAGCCACGCCACACGGCTCTATGTCCCACGGCTAGCCAACCCGCCCTATGTACACGTTCATCTTACCCTATGTTGTTTTTTCTTGCAAAAAGCTTTGGCTCTTCAAGTTTTGAAACTGTTGATATTTCTAGGTTGTAAGTTACGGACCCGAAGGGCATTATCACTGCCACCACGACTCTCAAGACACAGACCCGGCCACTCCTTGCTGCTTTCACAGAGACAGCCGAAGGTGCAGGCTGTGCAGGTGAAGATAACTGACAGTAATTTCTATACAGGAGTATTAGCATTAATCTATCCCTGTACCAAGTGAACGAAATTTTCTTCAAACCGGTTAAAGAACATTACAGATTTAAAATTTATCATCTCAACTAAAAAATCTTATATGTAAAATGTACTTCAATAGTTCATAACGAAGGCTCAACTGAACTGAAGCTCTGAAAGAGTTGCTTATTTATAAGAGCAGGAAAGTAATCTAGCCCTTTCAATTGAAGAATCAATTGTAAATCTCTGTCGTGGTAAGGTTGACGAAAATAGTACAAAACGCTAACAGTTGTCTTTTAAGAATTAAAAGAGTGTAAATTCCTGCCAAACTGTATTGTTCTCATGCAGCTGCCAAAAACTACAAACATGCATGTCTATAACTTTGTTTCCATCAGGTACATTACAATCCTTTACTTTCTAAACGATGTGGAAGAAGGTGGTGAAACTGCCTTTCCTGTTGCAGACAACAAAACTTTTAGCTACGAGGTAAGTTGTTGGTAGTTTGTTACAAGCATATTTTGAGATAAAGTCGAAAATTATAAAACGACGTTACATGAGTCATGACACGACGTGACGTATGTACCATTCATTTTTTCAACTTTGTGCCTGTAGGGACATATTACTTTTGTTTGAGTTGAAGATTATCCGTGAATTGAAGGTCGTCAAATGATGTTGAGAGAGTATGTCAGCAAACTTGTTTGACAATCATTTTGAGAGCCCTTATACGAAGCAATGCCAAATGCTATATAACTATAAAAGATTGCTATGAACTATGAAAGTTCAAGTATCCTTCTTTCTCAGTAACATATGTTTTGATGCTCGTACGGGTACAATATCCCGGGGGGGGGGGGGCATACACCGGGGGCAAA